>PVJA010030053.1:0-26122 GCA_004027025.1 Myocastor coypus
TTTGTTGCTAGTGCATAGAAATGCTACTGATTTTTGTATGTTGATTTTGTAACCTGCACCTGTAATGAATTCATTTATTACTTCTAATAGCTTCTTAGTGGAATCTTTAGAGCTCAATTAAATCTATATTTATAAGATCATGTAACAAGATCTTATACATATATAAGATCATATCATCAGCAATAAAAATTGCACATCATTTCCTATTTGAATGACTTATTTCTTTCTCTCCTAATCGTTACAGAACAGATTTCCAAAACTACCTTAAATAGAAGTGGCATATCTCATTCCTTATCCTAAAGGAAAAGCTTTCAACTCTGCAGTATATAATGGTAGTTGTAGATTTGTCATATATGGCTTTTGTTGTGTTAAGCTACATTCCTTCTATACTTAATTTCAGTTTTTATCATGAAAAATAGGTAATGATAATTAAGGTTTCTGATTCTCATTCTGTTATTGTGTATGATGGATTACAATTGTGTATTACATGTAGCAAACCACCCTTGCATCTCAATCCTTTAATTACGATACTTTTAATGAATTATTGAATTAGATTTGCAACTGTCTCATTAGAGGTGTTTGCATGGATATTCATCAGTGGTACTGGCTTGTTATTTTACTTTATAATTCCCTTGTCTGGCTCTGGTACCAGGGCAAATGTTAGAATTCAGTACAACATCGTGACTGTAACCATTATGTACTACAAACATGCACTAATAATAAATTTTGTTGCATAGAAGGTATGAAATCCTATGTTTTTCTTCAATGGAAAGTTCTTTATCACAGACTCAACCTCCTTACTTGATATTTATCAGATCAGATTTTCTTTTGCTAGGGGCTGAGTAGATAGCTCAGGGGCACAAGTGCCTGCCTGGCAAATGCAAGGTCCTGAGTTCAATCCCTTGTTCCGAAAAAAAATAAATACATATAGATTTTCTTTTGCTTCCTGTTTTAGTCTTTGCTAATTGTCTATGCCTAAAATGTAGCCATTTCTTCTAAGTTATTAAATTTGTTACCATATAATGGTTCACAGTGATCTCTCCTGATTCCTTACACACCTGTGGTATTAGTTATAATTATTTCCTTCTGTTTAGGATTTTGAGTCTTCTCTATTTTTTGTAATCTACCTAAAAATTTAACAATTTTATTTAATCTGTTCAAAAATTTAGTCAATTTTTTTTTTTAAATATCTGGCTCAGTCCACGTTGGGGGTGGGGCTGCCATAGCATGTGGTGCTGGGAATCGAACCGAGGTCCCTGTGGTTGCCTAAGCTTGCCTACACAGTGCTTTAGAGCACAGAGCTATCCTGCCAGCCTGAGATTCATTTTTGATATAGGTACTTATTGTTAGACATTTCCCTCTTAAAACTGAATTTCCTACATCCCCCTAAATTTTGGAGTGTTGTTTGTCCATTCTCACTGTCTTCTACAAGTTTTTATTGCTCTTTTGATTTCTTCTTTGATCTGTCATTATCCTGGAACATATAGCTTAGTTACTGCGGTTTTGAATTTTTCAAGATTTCTCATTATTTATTTGTAACTGAACAGTACTGTGATCACAAAATATCCTCTTAAATTTATTCAGACTTTTTTGTAGCTCCATACAATCTATCCTGAAGAATATTTAGTGTATAATTGAGAAAAATGTAGTCTGCTGCTGTTGGATACTATGTCTGGTATGTCTACTAGGTGCATTTGTTCAAAACAGTTCAAATCCAATGCTTCCTCACTTTGTCTGCATAACCTACAAATTATTGGAGGTTATTTTAACATTATTACAATAATGCAATTATTACAATTATTACAATAATGTAATAGTTATTACGCTACTATTGTACTGCAATCTACTACCTTTAGGTCCTCTCATATCGGTTTATATTTAGGAGTGCCAATGTTGGATGTATGTATATTTAAAATTATTATATTCCTGTGATTATTGGTCATTTTATCTTTAATAATGTCCTTTACCTATTTATAGTTTTAATTCAGCATCTGTCTTGTCTAATAAACATACCCTGCTCTCTATATACCCATTTTCATGGAAAATCTTTTTCTTTCCTTTCACTTACAGTTTATTTGTGTTGTTAAAAATAACATGAATTTGTTATGTGCAACATATAGTTGGTGTTCTTTCCCTACCCCTTCAGTTAATCTACGTCATTTTTTAAATCAATTTATATTTAGAGTAATTATTTATGGAGAAGTACCTTATAAGATGTGATAAAAAAAATTCAGTGAATGCTAAAGTTTTAGAAACTTATACCAAAAGACACATCGCCATTAACTCTCCCCCTCAAAATATTCGCCCTTACTTCAAACATACTGAAACAGTTCTGCAAGTCCTTCTTTGTGTCTTCAACTGTTGGGGCTACTTTAATCTACTCAAAATATTTACCTTTATGGTCACTGCGTCTCTGGACAAGATCTATGCACAGTGCTGATCTAGAGCCTAGGTGGAGAAGTATGCACCCTAATATTTTTTTGCAGCCTGCCTTTTCTGTTGGATGACTTTCAGCAGCAGCATTTTTAATCAGAAAGTGTCCATAATAATGAGATAAGTGTGTTCAGAATAAGTAAGAGTATTTTAAGAGGAATTAATTGCAGTGTTTGTATTTTAATAATTCTTAAAATTCAAACAGTCACTGTATATTTTCATTACTACTGCGCCACTAATGTTTTAAAGTTTGCTGATCACCTTGCAGATACTTTGATTCTTTTTTGCTGTCTTCCTTTCTGGTTTAATGGTTTTCTCTTGCGTTATATTTTGAATCCTTTCTAATTTTTGTGCAGATGCTCAAATAGAAATGATGATATCTATAGTACATACAATAGATTCTTGCTTCCTGGTTACTACTATAGGTTTAGATGTGGCTTGTCTCTCAAAGGTTAATAAATTGCAAGTATGGTCTCCACTTTAGCAATGTTAAAAAGTGGGAAACCCTCAGGTGAAGCTTAGTGGGAAGGATTAATTAAGTAACTGAGGACGCTCCTCTTGGAAGGAATTAATATACTTCTTGTGGGGACCCTAGTTAGTTTCTGCAAAGAGTTGCTATAAAAGAGTGAACCTGAGGCCTGAAATTCTGTCTTCCATGCGATCTATCCTTCCCACATGAATTCCTACCATTAAGCAATCATCATGCTACAACATAGCTAAAAGGGTCTCACTAGAACTAGCAAATGCAATTTCATGCTCTTAGACCTCCAAAATTTGTGGCCTAAACAAACCTCTTTTCTTTATTTAGTGCACAATTTCTGGAATTTTGTTTTAGAAATGGAAAATAGTCTAACACAACTACCATGAAAAATATAAAAACTTTAAGCTAGGAATAATTTATCTTTGTTCACACATGACAACGCTATACATATATGCACACAAATCTAAAAAGTAATCAAACAAAGAAGACGACACACAACAGAATACACATTTTAGTGACTGCAGATATCCGAACAGCAATAGCAGAAGGTGGATATAGTAAAATAAAATGTCAAAGTACTTGTGATCTTTGTGTACTTGGCACTTATTACAATATTTAACACATCCCAAAGTGCCCAGAAATCAATTCTTCTCCATTTCTACCTTAACCAAATCAGGATTAAATTAAACCATGGAAAGAATAAGACTAACAGTAATGAAATCTGAATTTGGTTCCTTTCCTCATTTGTTAGTCCTGGGGTTCAGGAGAGGCAGACAGTAAATTCTGCACAAAGTGAAAGATAACTGCTAATAGTGAGTCTCCATAACCTTGCAAGTCACCTGTGTTCTTCATTTAAAAAAAAAAAAAAAATGCCTTTCTTCAGTACCATTAGCATGGAGTGCTTTATTTATAATATCCATATCATCTGTGCAAACGTCTCTGCCTGTGCAGTGCAGGATTGCAACTGCTTTGCATGTTTGTGTCAGATCACATGTTCGCTACAGAAAGTATCATTCAGCTCCAGTTTCACTTGCTGGGAGTTCATATTCTGCTGACTACAGACAAAACATTTTGCCCAACAATGGCTGCATATTTTAGCCTTCCCCATAAAATTCCACAGGAGTACAAACTGAAAACAAAAACTCATGTAAGATGCTCTAACAAACAGCATAAACTTCAAATCACTTTTAGAATTAGAAACTTCTCAAAATAAATAAAAAGCAAACATTATTCCAAAAATTCATTTCTTGAAAGATACATTTTAGATTGGTTTGGACTTTTTGATTTTCTGGTTTTGGAGATGAATAAATTGGATGCACAGATCCACTTGAGATAAAATCATAGTGCTTTCTGAGCTATTCAAATAATCAAACATACTACTAAAACTTCACTTGTGCATGAGATGAGACTATTTTAATCTGCAATGTAATAGTTTAAATAATAACTATGTACTTGTAAAATTCTTCCATTTTCTGTAGCACTGATTATAGACTAACGTTGACTCATAAATTAACTGAAATCCTAACAGATTCATATCTGTTGTTATTTTGTTTATTCCTTGTTCTTTTTCTCTCAGAAAGTTATAAAGTGAAATGAATTAATGACTCACATAGCATACTTTAGCATCTTTAAATTCCCCTTCAGTTAGGCATGGTACACATCCATAATCCCCAACTCAGGCAGAGGCAGAAGGATTGAAAGAGTTCAAGGTCAGCCTGGCTACATAGTGAGTTAAAGCCAATCTGAATTACACAGTGAAACCCTGTCTCAAAAAAACAATAAAAAAAACTAAACATACTTGCTTTCATGGAATAGTTTAGCAAACTGCATGGCCACAGGCCTTAGAAGTTTCAAACATGGGGAAGCATTTACCTAGCACATATGAGAATTGATATGTCTAATGACTTAGGATTTGTCATTTAGGTTCTCTCCTCATCCATAAAATGGGACCACTACCCAGGAAGATTTCTGAAAGTCTCTAGTGGGCTAGCGAGATAGCTCAGTGGACTAAAGTGTCTGCTTAGGCAAGCTTAGAAAAGCACAGTGACTAAGGTTTGATCTGCAGTACCACATGCCATGTCAGCTGCCCCCAGGGTGGGCTGAGCCAGCCACAGAGTCCACTCCTTCACTTGTACATAGTACCCTATGCCTGTAATAACAACACCGGGGAAGCCGAAAACAGGAAAATCACTATGAGTCTGAGCCGTGTAGTGAGACCCTACAACAACCAAATACATTTTTAAGAAAAAACCCTATTTCTGTATCACAAACCTGTAATATTTACAGAATCATTATATCTTCCATAGTCTTGATTTCCTTCTTTTTTTGTGTGTGGCCAGCTCAGCTCACTTAGGGGGTGGGGCTTATACAGCATGTGATGCATGGGTTTGAACTGTTGTCCCTGAATACTTGCCAAATCTTGCCTAAGCAGGCGCTTTTGACCACTGAGCTATCTCGCTGGCCTGACTCCCTTCTTCATTCACTAAGGTTCTAATACCAACACTCTAACTTTATAATCAGAGATGACTTTTCTCCCACACCATTCTTCATGTCTATCTTCTTGACACATAGCTGCAAAATTTCAAATGTTTTTTAAAATAATAATATTTCAAATTAAAATCTTCCAATGATATATACTTTATTTTACAGAGCAAGCTCACCATTAAGCTCTGCTGAAGATAATAATGGAATGTATGGTACGGAAAATGTGTTAGTGAACAAATTTAAATATTATAGTCAAATAAAAATAAGTCTATACATATATATATATAACTTCTTGCAAAAACATTAACCTAAGATATAAGTACAAATATATTTTGCAAATCTAAAAATATTGAATAGATTTTTAAATGAATAAAGCTTAAAAATACAGATAATATCCAAGAGAAATTCATTTTTGTGTATATAATATATACTGAAACATATCACTGAAAACTCTGTGAGCCTCTCAGTACTCTCTGTGAGTGAAGTGAGATGCCTTTGAGAGGAAAAGGGGCCATGACTTAGGTCAGCAGACTAGCAAGCCAACACAGCCACACTCCTGCTTCCATCATTCTCCAAATCAGTGGTCCCTGAATTTTGGAACCAGGGACTTGTTTTGCAGAAGACCACTTTTCCACAGGCCAGGAGGGAGGATGGAAGTTTCATGATGATTCAAGCACATTGCATTCATTGGGCACATTATTTCTAGTATTATTACACCATGCACTTTATTTCTATTACTATATTAGATTCTCATAAGGAGCACATAACCATGTATACTTCATAGAAGGATCCTCATTCCTAGGAGAATCTAATGTCACTGCTGCTCTGACAGGAGGTGAAGCTCAGGCATGAAAGTCAGTGATGGGAAGGCATAGAAATGCAAATGAAGCTGTGTGGCCCAGTTTCTAGCAGGCCATGGACTAGTACTGGTTTAGAGTTCATGAATTGGAGACTCTCACCTTAAATCACCTCTGCTTTCCACCACTTAGAAGAGCTTAGAAGAGGGACCTGAAAAGGAAGGAGTAATTACCACAGTAGGGAAGCAAGCATCAGAGTGGCAAAGCCTTATGATTACTGTTCTGAATTCCCTTGGGTGAGTCAGACATAAAGTTTGAAATATATCCACTTAATAGAATGTCCTGTTGAGCTATAGAGATAGCTCCGCAGTAGAATGTGCCTGCTTAGGCAAGCTTAAGCACAGGGACCATGATTCAATTCCCCAGCAGCACATGCCATGCCAGTCCCACCCTGCCATGGGCTGACGGGCTGAACCAGCCACAAAATAAATAGATAAATAAATAAGTCTTCTTCCTTTACTTCTCCCTCTCCCTCTCTCTTTGAGGTAGGGGTCTCACTATGTTTCCCAGGCTGGCCTTCAACTCCAAAGTGATCTTCATGCCTCAGCCTCCTGAGTGCTGGGACTATTGGCACACCACAGTGCCCCCTGCTCTTTTGTTCTCTTACTGTTAAGTGCTTCCTACCTCCTTTCTCTTCCCTATATCGATTCACGTTTACATTTCTGTAACTAGTTCTGTGCTATATAGAGAGAATATACAACAAGGTCCCTCTCCATACATAGCTATAGTGGAAGAGAGTCACACAAAAATAAAATTACAGCAGCAACCAACTGAAGACCCCTCCTGTCTCTCAGGAGTCAGCCTATTCCCTGTTCCTATTCCCCATTTCTTTTCTCCAACAAATTTTCCTACTCTTAAAAAAAGAATTACAAATTATAGGGTTATTCTGAAGATAAGAGATAGAATTCATGGTGTTATGCTAAAACACATTTAGGACCCCTAATCCAGAACTGGGATGTCAGATAAGAAAAATTTTCTGAAGGAAAAAATACCATGCAGAAGAGAAGAAAGAGGCAGAGACAGTGGACTAGGAGATAGAATTATAATTTTCTTTTTGGAAATCAAAAGCAAAGAGAGCCAAAAATAAATCTTAAATCTTAAATTTAATAGGATGATAATAAGAACATGCCTAAACGTTAGACCCTCATGAAATTGTGTAAAGAAGTAAATGTCATCTTCTTTGCATTTTGGTTTTGACAGACTATTTAATAGGGATAAGGCACCTTTAAGAATAAAATAAGGCTCACTTCCATTTCTGCCTCCAAAGGTGCTCTGACTTTAACAGGGTACCTACTGGTGGCTTCAATGTAGCATACATAACAGTTAGTTAACTTGCACAGGATGATGATGACCTAACCATTTCATCAGCATCATTTCATATAACAAATGCCTTTGAAAAGCTACTAAATTAGCTAGGAAATGTAACCTATACTGAAGATATAACCCATCAAAATACATAATTTATGTCCTGGCTTTCAGTCTTATAATGAGTAGTATGGACCCCAAATTTCAAGTTTTCTTTGTTTTACTTTATATCTATCCTTTAGCTTGGTCCATGGCCACCTAGAAAGAAAAAGCAAAAACAAAAACAAAAAGACTGTTTTCTAGCCTCACTTACAATTAAGTGTGGCCATGCAACTAAGATCAAGACAGTAGGATAATATGATATAGTGATAGGTGTAACTTCTGATCTTGATTGCAGTGACAATGTGCTATGTTCATTATTTCTTCCTTGTTCCCACTTTTGATCTCTAGAATAATAAAATACCTGCAGCAGACATTTAGGGTTATCATATGTAACTAGTATATACATTAAAGCAACAGTAACTGGGCCCCCATCCAAAAGAAGCTATCTTATTAATTGTAGAACACTGAAAAAGATTTTTACATGAAAGAGCATCTTACCTATCAACTTTATCATAGCAGACTACAGTATCCTAACTAAATTATTATCTGTCTTGTGTGTTGAAGGAACTTGTCAAGTGGATAGCAAACTACTCATAACCAAGCTGTGGACAGCAGGAAACTGAACTCATCAATCCCTCACTTTTGTACTGTTTATTTCATGTCATTTGGCAATAGTGATATACAGAAAGAACAACTGTTTAGGGCTGGGGAAATGGCTCAGTAGAATAAGAGCTTGCCTGGGAAGCACAAGGACCTGAGTTTAATCCCTAGTACCACGGGGGGGGGGGGGGGGGACTGTTATTACGAGTACATGCAAAAGGCAAAGATCTTTTTTCATATTCTCATATATCCTGGATATCTATGAAATAATTTTTCTAGCAAGTGTAAGAGACTAACTTTCCTGGAATGCAATCATTCTTTTTTAGACGAAATTACTGTGATGAATTTTACTCATCTCTTTGCTAGGATTTTTTTAAATAAGCCAAATATACCAAATAAAATATAACGATGACCCCATGAGAAGCCCATGAACATTACCAAGAGGAAGAAAAGAGAGAACTACTCTATATTTCAGGTGATAGGGACCCACTCAATAAAACACAAAATCCAACAGGAAATATATCTTCTGATGAATTAATGTTGAAATAATAGTCCTTTGCAATATGTAATTTAAGATGATCATCCAATTTTGCAACCATTCTATGAAATACTTTACTGCCTTAGAGGGTAAAGTGCAATTACAATTTTGAGCTAGAAAAATATTTTTTCCCAGAAAACCAACAGTTTGGTATTCTTAAAAAATTATGGTCTTAATAGGAAACAAATACAGTAAGTATATTACAGAAGTAACTTCCAAGTACTTTGAATTATTTTAGCCTATATATTCATTTGACTTCAAATGACATTTCAATATGCAAAATGCATCTGCATATTAAAATGTTTTTGAAATTAAAAAATTTTAACTGGTAGAGAAAGGGGTGAAAAACTTCCTTAACCCTATATATACCAAGAAAACTGCACTGTCCTCCTACTCCGTAAGTTAAAAATCTAAAAGAGAGGGCAGAAAGGTACGTCCTCAAATCTAACCACAATGTAGTATGGTATTTTCCCCAAGTAGGGGCCATGTGGGAGCACAAAATTCTGCCTATAAGGAAGATCAGAAATCTTCAGAGGAAGTGATTTACAAAACAGATCTTGAAAGATAAGCCTTTTTTGCATGGAATCTTCATGAATAAAGAGTTTTGGTCTTGGAGTTAGGGTAGAAGTTCTCAACTTGAATGACTCCATACCTGTGAGGGATATCTAGAAGTGGAAATGGGATGGTTTGGGTTAACACAATGATTGAAAAGCACTCCAGGTATTACTATGGGAAGTCAAAAGTGGGCTAAGAGCATTTAATATCATCCAAAGCCCAAGACGATCCTGTACAACAAAACTGTGGAGCTAAAGATGTGGACAGCATCTCTACTGGAATATAAGTTAGGTGTTGTATGGTGCAACCAAAAACTACAAAGGTAAAAATCCATTAAAAATGGTCTTTATATTTCTTCCTCTACCTCCCAATATACAGCCTTACTCCATGACAGAGCCATTTTTTTGTATGTTGTACATGGAAGGAGACATGGTTAAAATCACAGGCAGCATAGCTTGGTATACTGATTTTGGCAATTTTCTGGCAGAAGTACTGACAGTTCTGGGGAAAGGAAAGACTTTCTTATTCCTATAAAGATATCATATGAACTAGTAAGCATTCCGTTGGGTTTTTTTACAACTATGCAAGTACACAAGAAAAACTGGTGCTAATGAGGGAGGAAATGATGTTCTCACAGGTATGCATAGAAGACAGAACAGGAAGTTGGTCCACTTTCATACTGGATCCTGTTCTGCTGTATCATATATGTTTACACTAATGAAGGGATACATGCAGCCTCTAGTGCATGGGCACTGCTCTTCTGTACGAACCTACTCTTTCTCTGCTTCGAGACTGGTTCCTGTTCTCAAGTTCTTTAAACATCTGCTCTTAAAATTCCATGTAGGTGTTAAGTTTCCTGCTTCCTCAACTCTGGTGCAGATATTGTTCCTCAAATGGGATGTATCTCCAGTTAGGAGACTTCTATAAACACCTAAGTGGGTCAACAAAAAAGGTATAAAATATTTTTTTTAATTATATTCACTGTCTGACTAAAACTGTTATTCCAATATGTATTTTTAGGTACCATAGTTACTAAGAGTTAAAAAAGCACACATACACATCCACAAACTAGTGTTTTAATGTATTTAAATTTACCTGTAATCAAAATCTATAACTTAAACTGTCAGACTTTCTGAATTAAATTTCTTTCAAAGGTTAATTTATAACACGTGAAGTTTTCAAAATAAAAGCATGATAAATTAAATGAAGTCAAACTGGCTCTAGTTTCACTTTATTTATTTTCAGTAATATCCTTCCCCTTTTCAAACACAGCATAAATATTTCTATCAAAGCAAGGTAGAAAACAAATGAAATGTAGAACAACCCTACAACTGCTACCACAAAAGATCAAGAAGGATACTCTGATAAGCAAATACAACTCTCCAATGCAGGACTTATTTTACAATCAGCATCTCTAACATTTTATTCAATTTGTGATCATGAGAACAATGCTTAGCTCTTGACTACATGCCAGTCATGTCCCACACACTTCACATGGATAACTCATTTGATCTTTATAACAGGCCTGGGAGATGACCCTATTATCATCCACACTTCATAATCCCAGTTTTTCCCATTCTTCAAGGTCTAGCTTAAATTTCACTTCCTCACAAGTCTTCCCTTAATTATTTCACCTCCCTATCAACCAAATAATTTTGTACCTCTTCCTTTCTCCACTCTGCTATGTATAGCTCTTTAGAGGAGCTATCATTCATTCTAAAGTTTCTTCTGTGTATTTATTCTCTTTCTTTCTACTGAATCACAAGTTTCTGGAAAAACTGAGTTTGACTCATTCATTTTTATATTTATACAGTGCCTAGCAGAGATTGTTACACAAAGAACAGGTCCAGCAGATGTTTATTGAATTAACACTAGCATAATATGGGAAAAAGAAGAAAGGAATTTAGCAACAGCCTTAAAAAGTCTTAAATAAAGAGCAACAAGCCATTATTCTCTGTGTTTGCCAATGAGAAAACAGAAGACATCCCAGAGATTATGGGATAAAATATTTAAACTGAGGTAAATCTTAAATCATAATTATACTGAAGGAAAATATAGGTGAATGTTTATGTAAACTTCAGAGGTGGAAGGCCTAAACATGACACCAAAAACAAAATCAAGCAAGAGAAGAACTAAATGAATGGTAAAGACAGCCAGCTCTGCTTCTGGTTGTAGGCCCTTGGCTCGAATGTGCAGCTGGTGGGGTCAGTTCCTTAAATTATAAAATGGGGTTGATAACAACACCTGTCTTGTGCAGTTGTGTGAGTGTGTGTAGGGGGCATAAATGAAATAGTAACTATAAACATATTATATTTTCCATACTGAAAACAAGCCAAGCCAATGGAAAAAAATTTTCACTGAATAAAAATAATCTCTATGCTCTAAAATACAAATAAATATCGATCAAGAAACATTAAAAAGAGATTTAATGTTTTTAACACATAAATACATGCCAGCCCCAACCCTGGGGTGCACTGAAACAGACTGGGCATGGTGGTGCACACCTGTAATCCCAGCAGTTGGAAAGCTGGAAACAGGAATCACTAGGAGTCTGGTCTATGTAGTGAGACCCACACCCTGTAGACCCTGCTCTAAACACAGAATAAAATAAAATAAAATAAAATAAAATAAAATAAAAATTTTAAAAAGGGGGTCAGGGAGATAGCTCCATGGCACAAGTGCCTGGTTCACAGTGCAAGGTCATAAGTTCAAACTCCAGTCCACAAAAAAAAAAAAAAAAAGAGAGAGAGTTCTTGTTTCAAATACACACACACACACACACACACACACACACACAGTGTTTCAAATTAACAAGATGAAAATTCCAGTGGGGAAAAATGTAAGAAATAAGAGAAAACTAAGAAACTGGAATGTGGCATTTCAAAGAACAAACGCAAATGAAATGAACACAAAAAAGCATACACTTTAGTTATGTAACTGTAGGGTATCTGTGTTTTGTTTTGGATTTGGTTTGGGTTTTTTTTAGTTTTTGTTTGCTCACTAAATCATTAATGCTGATGATATAAAGCAATGGGCAAACTTCTAGAACTTTATATAGAGCTTAAGTCACCAGCAACTAGCAAAACCTTAAAAAGTACACATAATACCTTTTGAACAAGCCATCTAAGTATTCACATTAAGAAAATAATGTAGGGGCCCGGCGGGATGGTTCAGTGGTCTGGAGCACCTGCTTGGGGAAGCTTGGGCGGCTTCAGGGATGGCGGTTCCATCCCCAGCACCACATGCTGCGCCGGCCCTGCCCTCGGGGCAGGCTGAGCCAGCCATAAAAATGAGTGAATAAACAAAGGTTCTGAAACAAGAAGAAAAAAAAAAAAAAAAAGAATTAAATAAAAAAGAAAATAATGGAGCAGGGCATGGTGGCGCACGCCTGTAATCCCAGCACTTGGGAGGCTGAGGCAGGAGGATCCGTGCAAGTTCGAGACCAGCCTGGGCTACAAAAGTGAGCTCAAGGCCAGCCTGAACTTCACAGTGAGACCCTGTCTCAAAAAGACAAAGAAAAAAAGAAAATAATGGAGATGTAGGGGCTGGGGAGATAGCTCCATGGCACAAGTGCCTGCCTGGCAAGTGCAAGGTCATGAGTTCAAACCCCAGTCCTTAAAAAAAAACAGAAAAAATAATAATTGAAATGTAGCATTGATATATACCAAGATATAAACTCTAACTTTGTTTGTAAGAGTGAAAAAGAGAAGCATACCTGTAATCCTAACATTTGGGAGACTAACACAAGAGGATAAAAGGATTTAAAGCCACCCTACACAACTGAGCAAGACCCTGTCTCACAATTTTTTAAAACAATTTTATATTTTAGAGCCAGGCGTAGTGGCTCATGCTGTAATACCAGCACTTGGGAGGCTGAGGCAGGAGGATTGATGTGAGTTCGAGACCAGCCTGGGCTACAAAAGTGAGCTAAAGGCCAGCCTGAACTGCATAGCAAGATTCTGTCTCAAAAAGACAAAAAAAAAAAAAAAAATTTATATTTTAAATAAAGTCTTATAATGTAAATCAGTGTGGTGAAGACTTTGAGTACAACCTCTGGTCCTCCCTGGTCAAGAGTGAAAAAGTGGACACAATCTAGTGATCCAGTGAAAAAAGTGTATATGATAATACCCTCACAAAATACCAAGGGCTGTGCCCTTGTATATCAAGATAAACAAACTACCCAGCAACATTATATATGGCTCCACCTCATTGAAGCAACAGTAAAGAAGTGTGTATAGGTATGTGTGTATATATACACACACACATAAACATGATCTAAGAGGAAAGAACAAAATGCTAAGAGTTCTTCATTACAGAATGAAGTTACAGATAGCTCTTAGGAAACAATGACATTTTAAAACCTTTCATAATACACAGACTTTAGGGATTATGAAAATAATGCAAACTATATTTTCCAAAATGCACTCTGCATTCCAAATGTATTCTTGCCCATGTTTAGGCACCCTAACAATACAATATATGTTCAGTGGTAGCCCTACCCCTTAGAGAAGACAGAAAATAACAGTTTCTGTCCACAGGCTCTGTGAGTACAAAGCAATATGCCATTCAGTGGAAAAATACAATCAAACATTGAAGCAGACTCAGGGAAGCTTCATATGCTTAATGACTAAATGGCATAAAAAAAAGGGAAGAAAACTAAGCAGTAGTGGATAAAACTAAAACCTTAATCTCATGTTTACTCAGCAGTAGAAAAAAACATAAAAACGAACATTAATTATGGAAGATTTAGTTATCTGTACAGCTATAGTTCTACAAACATTCCCAGCATGTTTATCTATGCTGTAACTTATTGCTCTGTGCAAATTTAAAGGAATCTCTTGCCTGAAAATTCAAGGGGGTAAAAATCAGTTCACTACTTAGTGAACGAAGCAAAAGGAAAACATCTTCATGCTTCAAAAATGTGTATGTGTGTATGTCTGTCTGTGTCTATGTCATTGTGTGCATTGTGGTTTTCCAATATCACATTCAGGAAACAGCCAAATTTCATAATGAAGCTCATCTAAATACACATGTAGTCCCTTTCCCCACATAGAGCAAAGGAAGAGGAGGCACAGTACCATATTACTGGATCATCTATCCATTCATTCTTTCTTACAATTATTACTGAACAATGGTCTAAAAAATGAAGATCAAAAAGTGAACTGCATCCCAGTATGGAGAACAGCATACCAACCCATGATAATTTTTTAATTGTTAAAGGAACTGACCTACTGAAGTTTATTAATTTTATCTAGCAAAATAAATTTTCAACACTAAAATGCTAAACACTAAACAGTAAATACTGTGAAAAATTAGAAAATCTCCCATTAAAAAATCCTTAAAAGTCCCAACTCTTCTTAAAAGTCTGAACTTCAAGAAACACTGAGGGGCAACTTAAAGTTAGACTAAGAGTAGTCTCCTTCTTGAGATTTGCATCTGCTGTCAGATTTGCAGCTGTTCTCTGACTTGCAATGGTCTTACATCTTGTTCCCACTGCCTCCTAGGCAGCAAGAAAGGAAAAGCTCTGCTCTGTGTAGTCAGCGCAGTTCTGATTGCTTGTAAGCAGGAATCCTAAGCTCCCTGCATTTTCTTATTTATGTCATTAAACTTTTCCCTTCTGCATTACCTCCACATCCTACCTCATGGTAACACAAAATCAGGGTCAAAAATGAGTTGTTGCTCTCTTCTACTGACTGTATTATTGTGTGCAAGTCCCTCACTCCTATCCCCTCATCTATGAATGGGGACCATGATTCTTCTCAGCTTTCCTCTCAGGTTTTCTGTGAGGACTAAATGGATAATGAATGTAAAGTTGCTCAACAGAGAAGAGGTGCCCTCATGCAGTAAATGTTAATATTTGGATAGGATAACATATTCAAAATGTCATAAAATAATAGCATCTTATGCAAATCTTTAACAGTAGTACCCTGAATAAGTCTGATTATCAACTTAGATAATGGCACAAAAATAACTAAACACTGGTTATATATTCAGGGAAAATAAATATCCTTTAATTTTAAAATTTATAAATAACATTTAACTTGTCATAGTGCTAAAACTGGGAAATGAATACATTTCCTGAGAATTAAATATTGTTCACTTAAATAGATTTTCAGAAAAATACACTTCGCCAAGTCTATTTAGGAATGACAATAAGAATTACTGACACATCTAAAGAGAATACATCAGGATTTCATTCAGTGACCAACCACTTTAACATTGCAGACAGTCAAGATTGTTGTGATTTTCTGTTACAAAGAATCAGACTTAAAGAGTACATGCATATCCCGGTAACAGTAACAAAACACAAAAATATCCTAAAAAGTTCTTGAGTCATTGTGTCACTATGCCCATCTCTGAAATCTATGAACCTCATTAATTTGAGGTTGAAAATTAATCAAAATGTTCCACAGGTGATTAGTCAGATCCATTTAGTCATCTGAAAACAAAACAAACAAATAAACAAAACAGCCTAATTAATGAAACAGATTATGAAAAATCTCTTCATCTTGTCAACACAGGGAACTCTGAGAATAAACAAACCCAGAAGCAGTTACTTCAGTGCTGCATTCTACTTAATTCTTCAGATCTTGGCTTAAGAGGAAAAGAAAAATACAATCTCAAGCCAGGATACTATACTCTTAACTTTAAAACAAAAAGTATTTTCTTGAATGAATAGTCTTACATTTCTATCACTGTTGTTTTAAACAAATTTTATTCTTATCAAAAGAAAACACAGCCAGTGAGGTAGCTCAGGGGTCTAAAACTCCTGCTTAGGCAAGTTTAGGCAAGCACATGGACCTCGATTCGATCCCCGGCACCATATGCTGCACCTGCCCCACCCCCAGGGTAGGCTGAGCTGGCCATAATATAAATAAACAAACAAAGGAAAACACAAACGTGGTTTGTAGGATTCACTTCAAAACATACAGAGTGATATTAAAAAGCAACAACCACCCTCCTGCCTTGTTGCTTTCCATGCTGCTTTTGATTCACATAGAAACCAGTTTTGGTTGACTGTTGATTTGGGGTGCTCCAGAGATCAGTGTCAAGACAACAAATATGATATGAGCAGCACAATTTGTCATAGCTAAATCTTAGAAACAGTTCAAATGCCCATCAACTGAAGAATGGATAAAACAAAAGTGGTATTTTTATACAATGGAGTATTACTCAGCTAAAAGATAAACTTGAGGGGTTTATTGGGGAATGGATACAACTAGAGACCATACTCATAAGTGAAATAAATCAGACTCACATGTATAGATGTTATATGTAAGAAAAGAGGAAAGAGAAAAAAGAAGGGAAAAATATATGTATGTATACCCAAGATAGCTAAGATAATTGTATTATTAATTTCTATTGGTTTATTGAGAAGAACAGTTATTTTTAATTATTTGATCAATTTTGCATGCCTGTATCTGGTAATCTGAACAATTACTTTGCAGATAATAGTACATAATGTAACAACCACTATTAATTTATCATCTTGCTTTGAAATTCTATTTTTTGTTTTTTCCTTATCTTTTATTCTCTAAGATAAAAGTAATACATTGTAATTACACATTTCTTTTAGAAATCATTTTCTGATGTTATAGATTGACTTCTCACTATGCTCTAATTTACTTGCATGTTACCTCATGCACAGTACTCACATGCATACAGACAGCACTTGTTTCTATCACAGCTTTGGTTCTCTGTTGATTACTTCCTTAATTTTAAACACTGTAAATACAACAGTTACACCTCTGCTTTTTTCTTTCATGAGGTTATGAGCAGAATAGATTTATTGGGGGAATAGAAACTTCTGTATGAGAGAGGAACAGGAAGGGAGAGTCCCGAGTGGGTGGTCCCCAGGAAGCTGTCTCTTCCAGGAACTTTTGTAGAGGAAAACCACATGGTGAGATGGGTCTAAGATTGTGGAGAAGACATGGAAACTCCCTTAGGTGGGCATGAGGTAGGACAAAACTATGGGCAACCAATGACATTACAAGCACCATTGCTCAGGTACAATTGATAAATCCAGTCTCTTTCTGTTGTGGGTTGGGTTAGTGACTCAGTTGGGCTCTTTTGAGGTTACTGATACCTACTTAGAATATCAATCCCTGATGCCCATCCCTAGGGAAGTACCTTGCTGTATTTGTTTACTCTTATCTATCTTCAGATCTGGCCCACCTTGGAGGGGTGTCTGTTTAGTTGTGAAGTTGCCTTGTCTTCCTTGCTATACTTGAGGGCCTGGCCCTATTTAAGTACCTATAATATTTCTATCTAATTTAGCTACCTACAACATTAGGAGATAGGGCCCAGTTGGAGGAAACAGGTGCTAGAGGGCATACTTTTGAAGCTACATTGTACTCACAGTCACCACCATCCCCGCCATGCACTAGCAAAGTAACTCTCCTCAGTATGTGCTCATTGCCATGATGTTCTGCTTTATCCCATGCCAAAAAGCAATGGAGACTGTCAACCATCCACAGAAACCTCTTAAACTGAACCAAAATAAACTTTCCCAGTATAAGGGCTGGAGCCCTCTGAGCCAGCAACTGAGACTGGGTGTGGTGGCACACCTGTAGTCCCAGATCTTGGGAGGCTGTAAACAGGCGGATCACTAAGAGTCTGATCTACTACTGAGATCCTGAACACTCTGTCCCCTAGAACCTTCCCTAAAATACAAAAACAAAACAAAACAAATAAAATAAACCTTCCTTTAAATTGTTTTCTCAGATATTTCCTAACACAGCTGATGTCTTTGGAATTTTCTTTCAGTCATTGTCGCTGGGTGTGGTGGCACACTTCTGT
Source organism: Myocastor coypus (assembly GCA_004027025.1). Taxonomy (NCBI): domain Eukaryota; kingdom Metazoa; phylum Chordata; class Mammalia; order Rodentia; family Myocastoridae; genus Myocastor; species Myocastor coypus. Next base: position 18,155 of record PVJA010030053.1, read on the forward strand.
AATCCCAGCACTCAAGAGGCTGAGGTAGGACTATTGAGACATTGAGGCCAGCTTGATCTATATAGCAAGCAAAAAAAAAAAAAAGTTACTACTAGTAATACATTTGTGCCCTTCTTTTAAAAACTATTATTCATTTTGAAAACCTAGCTTTTTATTTTTTTATCCATATTACAGATGAACATCGGTCAAATTTCTAAATGAACTAAATTTTATTTAGCCTGGAAATTAGTAGTTGTATATGACTAAGAATCCTGCTGCCTTCAATTAAAGGCAAATTTATCTTCAGAACTAAAGGTTTTTCATAATAGAATGCTATCCTTAGAAAACACCATAGATTTAGGGAAATTAATTGTTTAGAGAGACAGATTGCAGACTGTGAACTAACACCTGCCATATGTCATCTTAATCCTCCACACAGCGTCAGCCTCCTTGCTCAAAGTTACCTTGTTCACTGCCTAATTGTCTCCAGCATGAGCTACCCATATCACTTCTTCCTCTCATTCATACAACATAAAAGAGCTTATTCTTGCACGCAGAGGTTTCCACAGAAGCATCATGACTCTAAAACATCTACACAGAGCAATGCACATACCTGTAATCCCAGCACTGGCTGAAGAAAGAAGATCACAGTTTAAGGCTAATATGGGTAACATATTTCAAGGCCAGCCTAAACTACATATTGAGACCATATCTCTCAAAAGGAGTACTGACAAAAAATATTAGTGATGCAGGAAGAAACAACTGATCCTGGGTGGATGACCTCCCAATGATATAGGGAACCTCCAAATAATATAGGAGAAAAACGATCTCCTAACATGCAAAGTATCTGGGACAAGTTTGTGTTCTCTAAAACCGAAGAATGAATTTTAGGAACAAATGGAGGTAATCAGCAGAACAGATTTATTGGGAGAAAGAAAGCTCCTGTTGGGAGTCAGGGAAAGAAGGGGGTCCAGAGTGGGATGTCCCCGGGAAGCTGTCTCTTCCAGGGACTTTAATAGAGGAAAACCACATGGTGAGATGGGTCTAAGGCTGTGGAGAAGACATGGGAACTCCCTTAGGTGGGCATGAGGTGAGACAAAACTATGGGCAATCAATGAGATTACAACCACCATTGCTCAGGTAAAATTGATTAAATCCAGTCTCTTCTTGTGGTGGGTTGGGTTAGTGACTCAGTTGGGCTCTTTCAAGGTGATTGATATCAATTTAGCATATCAATCCCTGATGCCCACCCTTAGGGAAGTATATGGCTCCTTTTGTTTACTCTTGTCTTGAGACCTGACCTACAGGAAGGAGTGTCTGTCTATAGTTGCAAAGTCACCTTGTCGTCCATGTTGTCTGTAAGGGCCTGGCCCTGTCTAACTTCCTACAATATTTCTATCTAATTCAGCTGCCTATAACATTAGGATCTCAACCAGACAGGGTTGGACATTAACAAGATTATAGATGTGATCTGTAAACATACATGACTTTAAAAATATGAAAATCAGGTTCAATCCCTAGGCCTGGCACGCTGGCTTCACCCCTGGGGTGCACCAAGACTGGGTGTGGTGGCACACCTGTAATCCTAGTTCTTGGGAGGTTATAAGCAGATGGATCACTATGAGTCCCATCCAGTACTGACACCCTTAATACCCTATAGATCCTTCTCTAAAATACAAAAAAAAATACATATATACATACATACGTACATACATACATAAAAATATGAAAATCAACATGCATGATGTAATGATTGAGCAGGCTAAGAACATGGGCTCTTGAGTCAGAATGGCTAGTTATAGTGATACCTATATGTGGCCTTAGTACATAATGCAAGAGTCTGTATCCTAGTCTCCTAGTCTCTTCATATTTAAAAAAAAAAAAAAAAAGCAAAAAAAACAGCTTGTAAAAAGAACAGCTTGTTGTAAGATTAAACATAGGGCCAGCAAAATAGCTCAGTGGATTAAAGTGTCTGCAAGCAGGTGCAGGGGCCAGGTTCAATCCTCTGGCCTGCCCAGAGGGTGCACCGAGACACCAAATGAGACTGGGCATGGTGGTACATGCCTGTAATCCCAGCTCTTCGGAGGCTGTAAATAGGTGGAACACTACAAGTCTGATCTAGTAGTGAGACCCTGAACACTTGTAGACCCTTCCCTAAAAATAAAAAAAATTTAAAAAAAGATTAAAAATAATGACAAATGTAAAGCATTTAGCATGGTGCATGGCAGAAGGTACAGAAGTTATCATAGTACAGGTCAGGAAGCCTGGCTTTGACTACACTGTGGTTTTTTTTTTTTTTTTTTTTTTTTTTTCCTGTTGGACAGAACCAATTGTTTTCCCTTTGCTTATCTTATAAAGTATAATGAATGACTTTCCTTTTCAGAAATCTGACTATATCTCTAGTTGCCCTCAAGTTAACAGTCCAAGACCACCCTTGGTAGGGTTGTGTTTCTTGAGACATTACCCTTAGGTCTTGGTTTCATGTTATATGCTTCAGATATTTACACCATGTCCCTTAAAGTCACTCTATATGTTAAAAGTGCATTTAAAATCACTTTACATTTCAAATCCTAAGAATGCTAAAAGCAGATGTGCTATGTTGCAGATAAACTGAAGAAATTCCAGGAAAACTGATTCAGAACTACCTGGATTATAGTTAAAATCCAAAGTAGCTACTGCTAAACAGCCCAAAGAGAAAAAAAAAATATGGATTTAATGCCCCGTTATACATATTTAGAGCTAAGAAAAGTGCATTATTATGCAAATTTTCAAGATATTAAAAATAACATAAAAACAAATAGCAGGAATGACAGAGCTCAATAGTCTAAGCACTTGCCTAGGCAAGCACAAGGTTGGACACCCAGTACCATATGTCATGCAGGCCCTGCCTTGGGCATGCTGAGATGGCCACCAAGACCAGGTATGGTTTTGCGCTCCTACAATCCTAGCACTGTAGAGGCTGAAACAGGGGGATTACTATGAGTCTGAGCTGTGCAATGAGATCCTGCACCAGATACATAAAATTAAAACAAAGGAAATGAAAGGCAAAACAGAAATTTAGTTCAAGACCATATGTGAAGTATCAAATAAACAGCTTTTCTAATCTTAAATGGTAATCTTGCCTTTCAGCTTTTCTTATTTTATTGGACCAAATATTTCAAACCTCATCTGGGTTCTATTACAATCCCAAAGACAACATCACTAGGATAGTGTTTATGTATAAAAATCATTTTAAATCAGGAGGTGATATGAACTGATATCCAAATTCCATTACCCTAAGAATTTATACAATTATATTGTCTTTTTTAAAAAACATTGAAATAATCATTTTCTCCTTTGGCATAGGTTTTTTTGCTCCATTTTTGATGTCAACATAATCTCATCACAAAAAAACAAATTAAAGGTAGGTGGTCTGGTTAGGCTTCACAATGCTACATCTTAATCAGACAGAGCAGTGAAGAGGATGATTGTAGAAATGCTGGCATATCTTCAAACAACAGTACATGCTGTCCATTTTACTCACAATGAAAAGGCTCTTCAAGAGATTTTGATAAAGGTTTCCCTCCTACTTGCAGACTGCATTTGTAATGTTTATATAAGTGAGGGATATAAATCTTCCTCCAATGAAACTCATGGTTTTTAAAGCAGACTTCTTGTTATAAACTGCCTGTTTCCGTTTTGCCTGCCTAAGCAAGCCAGAGAAAACCCATTTGCTAGAGACTGGAACTAATTTAACGTACTCCAGGTTTAAGCTCCTAGCCTCTGTGTCGTTACAGGGAGATTTTACACAGTGGATTACTGCTGACTTTAACAATGATTCATACGATAAGTGGCTTTCTATTTGTTTTTAATGTCAGAAAATATGCACTGGCAAAATAAATGTCATCAAAATAATTTTGTTGAAGAAATACCTTTAAAAAATAACTCAAGTTTTCACCAAAATAAATGACAGCCTAAATGTCATTCATGCCAAAGCTTTGTTTACATGAATTCAGTTTTATTCGAGGGCAATGAAAACAGATTTGTTTATAAACTATCAGATTTAAGATTAGATGAACTCTAAGACACAATTGGTTGAAACAATATATTTTACCACAGGATTCATTCCTATTATTAAAAATACCAACACCATACTGAAAATAGACAAAACCATCATTCTTCATCCAACCCCAAAGATATCCTGTGTGCTTTATTCAGACTTGCAAAATTCCTCAGACCCAACACTAATTAAAACAAAAATACATTCATAAAGTCTCCAGTCAATCCACCATTCCTAAGTGTGTAGAAGAAAGTCTTCTGCTTAACTCAAAGGAACAGAGTAGTAAAACCATTAACTTAAGAAGAAAACAAATTGAAAAACAAAACTGCACGTTACAATTTTATTCTAAAGTTACGCGTTTAGTGGGTCTGAGCGACTTTTTTTTTCTGAGTCACTTTAGAACATACATTTAAAACGTCAAGGGCAAAGCCATATACTTTTCTACAGTTACCTGTTCGTTTTTTCTATTCTCGTCTTTCCTGCCAAAAGGCTGAGCAAAATCTTACGGTAGGGGGCAGTATTGTAACACCAAGCTCATTCCTACATGAAAAAACTCAAGACCAGGCTAAAGGAGGAAAAAGGTCATTATTCTTCATTATGATTTAACCCTGCTGGTGTAATTATATTAATTTATTACAAAATTTCAGACTTCTTCCTTGAAGCTCAATCTGCTTTTTTTACTATCTACTTATTATGTTTAGATGTCTTAAATGATACAAACAGTAAATCCTTTTCATTAAAAAGAATCTACCCAAATATCTGAGACACACTGATTGCTGTTTAGCAGTGGAAGGATAACTATTTATTGAATGTCATATTTCAAAAACATGAAGATTTCTCCAATTTCAAATATCCAGATGTTTTTAATTATAAATATCACATTGGGAAATGGTTTAAAAATGAATGAATATTTCATCGTGGTCTAAAATGAAACATGGAGCATTTTTATAAACACAGGCCAATGTGATCTATGCTAATTACATGTTAATTTCAAAAATATGGGGTAAGAAAATATTTACAAGTACAAAGATGTGTTCATATTTTCCAGAAATAAACTTTTCTTTCCATCTGCCTGGGATAGCTTTTGGCTGGCCTGCTACAAAGCATGGAAATTGAAACTGTTTGTACTGAGTGCTTGGCTTCCAATACCTACAATACTGTGGGAGTTTGCAGTGGGGCAAGAAAGCGAAAAGTTATCTCCAAGTTCAAAGAACAAAACCTGTAGGTATACAACTGTAATTTTTCCCCACACATAACAGTATCTGATGTGCATTTCTCTTATTAAACCAAATAACTGATTACATGACTCAAAAAGAACTAAATATCCTATGATTTTTAGCAAGTGTTTATCTTTGTCCTCAATTTTAAGCCCAAGTTTTGTTTGTTTACTAGCTTAAAAGAGTAGATGCTATAAATGCAAACAAGGAATTTTTAAATAATTTAATATTCTATTGAAAAAATCAATATTATAACTATTGCTATATAAACATATAAGCCAATATTTTTAAATATTAAACAACCACCAAGACATTGTCAAAATCATACCTAGCAAAAAATTCATAATCATGAGTAGTTTCCATAAATTTTAGCATTTCAAATTGTTATAGTTTATCATACTCTTACTGTTATATACTATATTCCCTCTATTTGGTCATTTTAATTTAAATTGTTCAGACTTAGGAGTTTCTTAGCTTTATATTGTTTAAGTGTGTGAGTTCATGTGTACATGAGCACATAATATTTGTTTAAAGATCCTAAGAGATTCTGCCACACATGCTCCTTGGAGAATATGAGCTGTGCTTATGCCTTTTTACTAAGGTTTTCTCAATTGTGGTGGTAGTTTCTTTTCTAAGACTCAACAGAAACATGAGGCCTATAATTACCACCAAATTTCCCTCAAATTGAGCTAAACGTTTGAGTTGCCAGATGGCACATAATTCTTCATAATTGCTACAAAAAAAGAGGTGCTTGTGGCATTTGCAACAAAGTAATTGGTTAATGGAAGAGCAGCAGGTATGCATTTCCTTGAAACATCTGTTTGAAACTCTCGGTCATTTGAAGAGTATGTAAAAGAGTCCCATCTTTTAATTAGTTTCTCACCATCCAAAACATCACTGCCAAGGTTGTTTTAAGTAGTTCAAGGGGCCAAGGTTCTTCTGTACCAGAGCTGATGTAATCTCTCCTTTCCTTCCAGAGACAAGCACTTCTTTTATCTCCAGATGATAGCATTTATGAGGAAAAGAGCATTTTTCCTAATAATGTATTTTCCTTAGTATTAATTTCTCCATAATTTATAGTCAAAAGGTATCCTGATATACTACATAAATGATTCCTGGATCTCTGGCTTTTCATTTACCTGATGAATGAGTAAAGAGATGGGTAAAGAGATAGATAGATAGATAGATAGATAGATAGATAGATAGATAGATAGATAGATAGATCTCTCTCACTGATTCCTGGCCAAACCCTTAGAATGTGCCTTTTATTATTCAATCACAGCTGAATTTCTACTAATGATGTTAAGTGGGCTCATTAGATGGTCTTAGGATAGGACTGACCTCCAGAAAGAAAGACAAAATAACTACAAAGGTGGAACTTCCAGCCTCACCCATCAACCAATACAGCCAGATACTGAGCTCAGTAAAGCTTCAACAAGATTTCATGACCTAGCTTATGACCATGTGGACCTCCTGGGAAAGGTATCCTGGAGAGGGCATAGGATATCCTCTGCCTGCAGCTTTGCTGTATTTTGAGCCTTATCCTGTAAAACAAACTGGTAGATGTAAGAAACATGTTGGCATTTTTAAATTTTTGTTAGTACACGTTTGCAGTATATTATTTAATTCAATGTAGAGAATTGGTATGTGTACATAACACATTTAATCACTTCTCCTTTCACCTCCTTCTACCCCCTTTTATTTTCCACCATCAGATTCATTTGTTTATAAGACCTTATATTTAATTATATACACAGATTTAAAACAGACTCATAGGCTAAAGAACATATAAAACAGTTAAGACAATACTGAACCTGATGGTTGAGGGAAGCGGGGAACACATGATTTATAACTAGTTGGTCAGGGCCCAGCGGGATGGCTCAGTGGTCTAAAGCGCCTGCCTTGGAAAGTATGGGAGGCTTCAGGGACCGCGGTTCAATCCCCGGCACCACATGCTGCGCCAGCCCTACCCTGGGTGGGTTGGGGGGCTGAGCCGGCCATAAAAATGAGTGAATAAACAAATAAAGGTTCTGAAACAAGAAAAAAAAAAAAAATAACTAGTTGGTCAGAAGAAGGAGTAGGACATGTAACTGAATCTGATCAGAAGCAAAATCTGACCTTAGTGCTAAATAGTGTCTTAAATGAATTACATTATCAGGTACTTAGTTGCTGTCCAGAGAATTTGAGAATTGGTTAATGTAAGAAAATATTTTCCCAGGATATACTTCCAGAGTATGGATGGATTGAAGCCACACGACTAGTGACAGAACATGTAAATATATTAGCTTAGACAGCCATATCAAAATACCAAAGACTAAGTAGCTCAAGCAACAGACACTTTATTAGCTTATAGTTCTAGAAACTAGAAGTCTGAGATTGCAGTGCCACTGTGGCTAGTTCCTGGATTAAAGACAGCTGTCTTCTTGCTGTACATACACATGGCAGAAAGAAAAGGGGAAAAAGTTGGAAAGAAGGAGATAGAGAGTGTGAGAACTCAAGGGAACACTAGATCTCTAGAATTCTGTGATCTTTTCCTCTAACAGTACTAATCTCAACAAGAGGAGGGACCCATCCTTATGGCTTCATCTAAAACTAGCTATTTTCCCACCGCTGGGAGCTGAGCCTGCGCACCGGCTGCGGGTAAGCCCCTGCGCCCCTCTGACCCGCCTCTGCGTTCCCGAGACTAACTTCCTGTCCCAGCCCAGCCCAAACCCCACCGCTGGGAGCTGAGCC
>PVJA010030054.1:9688-26312 GCA_004027025.1 Myocastor coypus
TTTTTTTTTTTTTTTTTTTTTTTTTTCTTTTTTTCTTTTTTTCTTTTTTTTTTTTTTTTAATGGCTGGCTCTGCCTGCCCTGAGGGCAGGGCTGGCGCAGCATGTGGTGCCAGGATCGAACTGCAGTCCTTGCAGCCGCCCAAGCTTTCCTAAGCAGGCGCTTTAGACCACTGAGCCATCCCGCCAGGCCCTTATTTCTTCTTTTTAATAAACTTTGACACCAGCCTCTGTACTGGGGATACAGAGGCTCAAAGCATTGTTTCTGTTTCTAGAGGTACAATGTTTCCCAAACTGAAAATTGCACACATACCATTAGAAGATGGGGATCAAAGCAGCATTTTGGAGAAAACTTTTCCACTATTCTATAGAATACAAATAGAATAGAATGAAAAGGCACTATCAGAGTGCTTCATACTTAATAAGGGACAAGGACCACCAAACCTTTATTTATTTACTCAGTTTTCTCTTTAGTAGTGCTGGGGATCAGGCCAGAAGCCTTACACACTGAGGCAGATGCCGTGCTACTGAGAGACACCTCTGTCGAAAGGCTTTATCTGCCTTGGTAATTCTACCTGATCTATTTATCTCTGCAGGACCCACAGAGTGATGGGAAGCCTTTAGAGCTAACAGCCCACTGTGGCACACGTGCATAGGTTCACCCACACCACTCTAAATACCAAATGGCAGACCTGAGAATCCATTGATGTGAAATCTAACCTCTGGCTGCCACCTACAAGAGCTCAAAGGCCACTTGTATTTGGGGATAATGGTCGGTGATGGAAAGGAAGTCTATTTCAAAATCTGTCTTGACTTTGTAATTATACATTACTTCTAAAAGTCTACAGTGAATAATTAAAGATCAAAGACTAATGGTCCAGCCTATGCATAATTGTTTGTACACATTTAAATAATGCTGTAATAAAAATAAACATTAGTATAGAAATGTGCTTGAAAATACTTTTGCTTTAAATGTTGGGTAATGAATCAATGAACCTTGTGTTCTAGTTGTAAAAACTAGCTAGAGATTGAGAATAAAATCTCAGAAGAAGTTAAGGCTTCACCTAGCATCACACAAAAGCTGAAGTTATAGCTGAGCTGGGATTTGAAAACAAGCTTAACTCCACATTCTGGACTCTTCTCTACTCTCCCGCAGTGGAGGCATTCCTGTCTCTCAACATCTTAACTTTCTATGAATAATTCAGAACATGAGTAAACAGATAGGAAGTGGGTGGATGGGTGGCTGGGTAGCTATTGGGCTGGGTAGATTGATAAATGGATGGATGGGTGTTGGGGTAGGTGGATGGATTGATAGATGGATGAGTGGGTGTTGTGGATGGATGGATGGAGGGATGGATGGATGGATGGATGGATGGATGGATAGATGGATGGATGGAAGGATGGACTGATAGATGGATGGCTGTGTGTTGAGGTGTGAATGGATCAGTTGGTGGGTGGGTGGGGTGTCTGGGAACAAACATCAATGGATGCTTTAGAAGGTTGTATACAAGTAGCTATCCCTTAAACTATAGCATTTTTTCTAGTCTTCATCTGTGTTGGCTCTATATATGTGAGAGTACCTTTTTTCTAAATAAAGGAACTTTATTCATCAAACCAATTAATATATCTGACAAGTATTGAAATACAAATATAAATACCTCATAAAATCAAGTTAGTATTTAAAGTAAGCTTTAGTTGTTCTAGTTGTTCACCTTGGACTTTTAGAAAATATGAATGATTTTCTTTATTGTTATAATACAAAAGAGACAAAGGAAAAATCTTTGTAGTAATGAAGGACTCACAGACATTTCTGGGTAAAAGGCTTTAGTTATTATCTTTTCTAATATCCTCATTCTATAAGGAGTATGTGAGCCCCAGCATGGCTCTACCTACACTGAAATGGTTATTTAACAATTATTCCTTCTTCTACCTGAGGCGAAGCTTGATTTCTCTGTAAGTTTAGTCCCCTAGCTAACTTATTTAACCCTTGTATAGTTCAGTGTCATTCCTTATAAGATGGAGATAAATGTATTATCTACCTCCTGGCTTGACTATGATTTTTTTATTTATTTATTTTTTCTTGTTTCAGAACTTTTGTTTATTTATTTATTTTTATGGCCGGCTCAGCCTGCCCTGAGGGCAGGGCTGGCACAGTATGCAGTGCTGGGGATCGAACTGCAGTCATCCAAGCTTTCCTAAGCAGGCGCTTTAGACCACTGAGCCATCCTGCCAGGCCCCTATGACAAATAAATGCTTACTGTGCATAAACAACCTGTGTAAAGTATTGAGAACTGTGTCTGGCACTTCATATGCTTTTAAGCAACCTAACTGCTGAGATAATTATTACATAATAGCAAGAACTTGGGGGCTTGTGCTGAACCATGGATGGCTCTGTCATGGAACTGATCTCTCTCCTTTTTAAAAAATCTTTAAAGTTTTTTATGTGTTTGGTACAGGGCCTTACTATGCAGCTCGGGCTTGTAGTGATCCTCCTGTTTTCAGACTTCCCAGTGCTAGGATTACAGATGTGCACCACCACACCTGATCTCAGCGGCCGGCTCAGTGTGCCCAGGGGCTGGGCCAGCATGGCATGTGGTTCTGAAATCAAACCCCAGTCCCTGTGCTTGTCTAAATTGTCTCTTAGTCTGCTGAGCTCTCTTGCTGGCCCTTTCTTTTCCTTTGTTACCTATATTTAGCTTACTACCTGATATTATCCTTTAAAGAGCGCTCTGGTTGGAAATGCAGTTTTCTTGTTTTGCCAACATATACAAGTATATGCATGTGCATACACATGTGTGTGCATGTGTGTATGCATGAGAGATCAGATATAAAATATCCAGGCCACCAGAGCCTAACGACTCCACCTTGAGTCCCAGCTGATGCTCAGCCCTATCTGGTGCTCTCTCCTGTTGGTGTTGCTTGTGCTCTTCCTGCCTCCAAATGTCCTGCCTGCCTGCACTCTGCCCTCCGTGGTCTGATCTCCAACAGCACCCTGAGGCCTCCTATAACGCAAGTCATATGGTTTTACTTCTCTGTTCAAACCCTCATCCAGTCTCTCAGAAAGCAGAACCGCAGCCTGGGGGAGCTCCTCTCCCTCACTGTGCTCCTCACCCCAACTTGCCATCCATGATCTATGTTCTTAGTTTAGCACATAGCCAGGCGCATAATAAATACCATTAAAAACAGTCCAAGACCTTCTTTTCTGTTGAGCTGTGGGCTGCGAATTAGAGTAAAGGCAGAAAGATCTAAGAGAGAGTCAGAATAAGTACAACTGAGAGATGGACAGAAGCTCGAGCCTGCATCAGAGGTGTGGATTCTGGAATCTGGGATGGGCAATAGGGCCTCATCAGCCGTTCTTGTGCATGAAGTTGTTCAGGGGGAAAACACATGGTAGAAAAACTTGGCAATTTTTTTAAAATGTATTTTTAAATTATTTACTTATCTATTTGGTACATGATCTTGCTACGCATCTCAGACTCATAGCGATCCTCCCATCTCAACCTCCCCAGTACTGGAATTATAGGTGTGTGCCACCATGCAAGCTTTCGGGAGCTGGCATGGCATATGGTACAACGGATCAAACCTAGGTGCTTGAGCTTGCCAGACAGGCACTAGACTGCCAAGCTATCTCCCCAGCCTTAGGTATCATTCTTCTATCTTGAAGTCCACTGGGATGAGCCAGAGTTGTCACCATTTTGAATGCTCTTTATCTCCTCATCCCTGGGCCCAGTTCCTAGTCTGACTGTGCTGATCTATTAGAGCAGAACCTGTGAGATAGAGAAGCATACCCACTTCAGGACCTGGCCATGATGCTGGAGAAACTGGGGGGTTGCTCTGGGCTAGGTCCTGGGATCAGCAAGTGTTTGCCAGGACCTACTGCTACCACTGAGGTGACCTTGATTCAGGATGTGTTCAACAGTGTTTTAGTCATAGTCCTCTAAGGAAGCCTGAAAATGGTGTTCTTCCACAGTTTGCTTTGTGTGACTCTAACCAGGTCTTGAAGCTCACCTGGGCCTATTTTCCTGGCCTTGGTTATAGCATGGCCTTACTGGCGAGCTCTGATATGGCAGAGTACATGCTAGGTTCTTTCCTATACCCTATCTATCAAAAATCCTGCAGTGTATGAAATCATTTTCCTGTCCTTCAGATTAAGATGCTCTAATCTCTAGTCTCTTTCTAGTATAACCCCCACATTCACACAACTTCAATATAGCTAACTCAAACCTATACCCATCAAGGACTCTTTTGACAGAAAGAGAAAATGAAGAAGGCAGGTGCAATAGTGCACGACTGTAATTCTGGCACTCAGGGAGACTGAGGCAAGAGAATCACAAGTGTGAGGTCAGCCAGAGGAAACTGTCAAGACCTGTCTCAAAATAAAAAAGTTTTAAAAGGGCTGGAGCTGTGTCTCAGTGGAGCAGTGCCTCTGAGTTCAAGTGTGTGTGTGCATGTGTGTGTGTGTGTGTGTGTGTGTGTGAGAGAGAGAGAGAGAGAGAGAGAGAGAGAAGAGACACACAGAGAGAGAAAAGAGACAGAGAGAAGAGTTCAGATATTCAGCACTACATACCATCAAACACTGCTACCTTATTGCCTCCTCATTATTCCAGGACAGCTCAGGATCTGTCTTCTGCCTAGAGCATTGATGATGAATGCTTGAGTGACAGGTTTCCAAACTGCAACTCAAAACCCACTTATTTACTACAAAGTGCCAACACTGCCACTAAACCTGGATGTGGAGGTTTTACTTCAGAAAAACATGTAGTGTTCTACATTAACGTCTTTTGTCTTAAAAGAAAAGCACAATAACATGTGTGCCACAGGTTCAACACCACTGCTTTTAAGGAATGCTATGCTTTTCCTGGCCTGGGTGGCCCCTCCCCTGAGTGTGGGTGGCCTTTCAATTCTCTTTGGAGTGTAGCGAGTAATGGGATGCTACTTCTGCCACCATGGTAGGGGAGCACCACGGACTGTGCATGGACTGTCCATCGCTGTTCATTCGGAGTGCCCTGTGGAGGCCAGGGGGCTTGCTCAGGAGTCTGCACACCAAGGAGCTCAAGTTAAAGTCAGAGAGGAGCCCAGCTGCCCAGATGACAAAGTGAGCTCTAAGAGGGCCTTCTGCAGGGAGCCTCCCTGTACCTTATCCCTGGCAGAAGGACCTGGCTCAGCCCCTATAACTCACAGAAGCTGCCACATGCTCACACAAAGCCAGTATGCTCCTGGTAACTAGCCATAGCCAGAGATAATAAGTTTGAGGTATGATAAAACAACATGACAAATATTTAAATTTTTTAGAGTAAGTGACACATTGACATTAATTCCCACCTTATCACTCATGTCACTTTCTGAAGCAATTGCGAAAATCCACTATTGTGAGTGTCTTTAGTTATGCTGTCCTGCCTGCCTTGATGTCCTGATCTATTCCACAATTGCACCCACCAAAGACATCTGCTGTTGGATTAACGGAAATAAGAGCAGAAGACATCATAATGTTTTTATTTGATACGAATTGCCTTAAATGTTTTGAATCAATTCTAGACATTGAGGAAGTCATGAAAAAACACCAAAGAGAACTTCCAGAACTGTTTCAGAAAGTGGCAACAATGATGGGATGAATGTGTCCAAAGCAAGGAAGATTAATAGCAATGTGTCCTTTTCTGTCATAGTTCATGAAAAAGTTTTCTTTAGACATTCATCTTATTTTGGACCACACGCCATTACTCTCAGTCAGCTACAATCTCCTGGAATACAGGGAGAGTAATGTCTTATTCATCTCTGAGGTCCCACAGCCTGGCCCATGGACCCATTGAGATGGTCTCTGGCTCTTTCTCCTATGATACATACTCCACATGACCTTGAGAGATTGTTCTAGAGTGTCTACTTAATTGTGTCATTGTGATTCGACCAAGCAACCAGGCCCTGTGTGTGAGTGGGACTTCCCTGGGCCCCCTGGAAACTCATTCAACCCAGCAACCAGGTCTAGTGTGTGAGTGAGATCACCCTGGCCCCACTGGAAACTCACTGGACCCAGCAACAAGGCCTGGCATGTGAGTGGAACTTCATCCATCAGACAGGCCCAGTGTGGAAAACTGTGGCAGAACTCCCTGCAGAGAGGTTAGAGACAACACTTACTCAGCTGATCCAGCTGATCTTGCCAGAGTGGCACAGCAGGTTCATCTTCAAGGGCTGCAGAAGGAAGAAGTGGAACATGGCAGCCAGACCCAAACCACACCCACCTGGACCAGTTTGAACTTGATAAATGCAGATCTGGTGCCAAAGTAAGAACTCTCCCAAAGCTCTACACCAAAGGTCAGAAGGCAGGGTTATACAAATGACAAAGAGGAGGAGTAAAATGCATTCTCAGGCCCTGAGTCCACACAGAAAAAAATCAGGAGACAATAGCATAGAAGAAATTGGAAGTCACAGACCTGAAATCTCTGAAATAATAGCATCCAAAGTAAAGAAACAGCTGCAGAACGGTATAGAGGAAATCAAATCAGAAATAATTTCTGAAGTAAAAAAAAAATGATAACTATAATGAAATAAGTACTAAGTGCTTTTAAAGAAGACATTGATAAAAAATAAAGGAGAACAGAAAAAAAGATGGAATCATTGAATGAGCAATATAGGAAAGTAATGGAATGCATGAAGCAGATTCAAAGTGCTAACGAGAACTTAAAACCTCAATCAAAGCTGGCAAAACCATTTCAATGAAAGTGACAATAGACTTTCAGATCTTAAAGATACCATTTCAGCTAGTGAAAAGGTAAGAAAAGATCTCTTCAAAACAACTGGGATGCAGGAAAAAATAATTAAACATCTACAAGATGATGCAAAGATGAGCAATGTAAGACTAATAGGCATCAATGAGAAAGAAGGAGTCAATATAAATGATATAAAAAGAATATGGGCAGAAGTAATAGCAGAAAACTTCCCAAATATGGGGAAACAATCTGACTCCAAATAACATCAACACAATTAAAACCACACCAGACATATAATAATCAAGATCACACAAATTCAGCAGAGGAACAGTATACTAAAAGCCACTAGAGAAAAGAAACAGATCATGTTGAAAGGAAAACCCATCAGAATAACAGCAGATTTTTCTTCACATACCATCAAGTCAAGAAGAGCATGAGGCAAAGTACTACAAGTCTTGCAAGAAAAAAAAATTCAGCCTAGACTGATATACCCTGCAAAACTCTCTTTCAAGTGTAATGGAGAAGTGAAATACTTCTAGGACAAAGAACAACTGAAGAATTTCATGATGACAAAGTCCACCCTACATAGTTTACTAAAAGATATTCTAGCTACTTTTTTTTTTTTTTTTTGTAGGACCAGGGATTGAACTCAGGCCCTTGAGCTTGCTAGGCAAGTGCTTATTCTACTGAGCCATTTTGAAGCCCCCTAAAAGATATTCTAAAGAGGGATCAAAATGACCACAACTCCATGAAGGAGAATGCAAAGAACCTAACAAATAGGGCCAACAATTAAACATAGGAGAAAAAGAAGTATACAAAAGCAGTCTTTCAACTATTCTTTTGTATATAGCAGCAAAATATTTCCATAAGCATGTTCTGCAAATGGACTTCTCCTGCACCCTATGGGTCATGATTCTGTCTGGATCTGCATGGTGGATGTTATGGTTTATGTCTAGTTGTCCCCCCAAAGCTTCATGTAGTCATTGGGCAGGGACTTCTATAGATTGAGACTTGACTCATGACTCACTGGGATATGTGTTTTAGTATTGATGGGATTATTGGTCTGAGTAAGGCTGAGACTATGGGTGTGGTCTAGGGTGGATATCCTAAGGTAGAGAACCTGAACGTGATATAAAGAGCGACAGAGAGACAGACTCAAGCTGTTGCTGTTGCTCTGCTGCCATGTTTGGTTGGCTGCCTCTGTCACCATTTTTGCTGCTATTCCGCCGCCATGAACTGGATGCTCTCTGTCCTGCTCCACTCAGCCTTGGGCTAGCCAAATATGGACTGAAACCTCCAGTAACTGTGAGCTAATAAACCTTTCCTTCCTTCATTTTGAGTGTCGGGTATTTGTCCCAGCAACGAGTAAAAAGTAACTAAGACAGTGGATATCAAGGAAATAGCAGTAGCTCAGTCCTGCAAGTGACACCTGGACACCAGTAGGCATCATGGGCACTGTCCATGTACACAACATACTAGAACTTTGTGTGATATCCTATTCCCAAACTGTTAGAAGTTCTGGTCATATATTTGCAATTCCAGTATTTATGCTATGTTTTATTCTTAGTAATTCTTTGCTTACCATGGAATCTTTTTCTTAGTTGATATTTTTGTATATATTAACCTATTCAAATATTATGTGAGTACTTTGAATTGATTACAGATTCATACATTCGATACACAACATTCTGACCTCTAAGTTGGACTCCCGATTTGATTTGAATTTCAGAATACTGTTTTGAAATATTTAATTTAATGTTTCATAAATATTTAAATGATGTTCTGAATATTATTTAATTATAATTTTTGTTTTATGATTCATACTGTATCTTTGACTTATAATCTACTTATAAGACATGGTATGATATTCTCTCCTGGTATTAAAAACTTTAAAAAGTTCTCTATCAACCATTATTTGATAAGTGATTTGAGATCATTAATGCAATTTATGAACCTAAGGAGAGGAAAGAATGAAAACCAGATGGGGAAGATGAAATTTCAGAGGAACTGAAAGAAAAGGCCAAAATTGAAGATGAGAGAAAGGATGAAGAAAAAGAAGATCCTAAAAGAATTCCTGAATTTTGGTTGTTTTTAAGAATGTTGCTTTGCTCAGTGACATGTTTCAGGAACATGATGAACCTATCCTGAAGCATTTGGATAGCATTAAAGTGAAATTCTCAGATGCTGGCCAGCCTATAAGCTTTATCTTAGAATTTCACTTTGAGCCCAGTGATATTTCACAAATGAAGTGCTGACAAAGACATATAGGAGGAGACCTGAACCAGATGATTCTGATTCCTTTTCATATGATAGGCCAGAAGTTATGGGCTGTACAGGATGCCAAATAGATTGTAAAAAAAGGACAACATGTCACTTTAAAAACCATTAAAAAGCAGAAGCATAAGGGACAGGGGACAGTGCGTTCTGTGACTAAAAAAAGAAGGAGATGAGGAAAATGATCCAGATTGTGACCTGAAGAAGGATCAAAACCCAGCAGAGTGCAAACAGCAGTGAAGCAGGATGTTTGTGGCCTTGAGGATAACCTGCAGTGTAATAACCTAAACACAACTACTATTTACTTACAGCCATATGTTTTTGTATTTTCTTGGTAGAATCAGTAATTTTTTTAAGCCATTGATTTTTTTTTTTTTTTTTTTTTTTTTAATGGCCGGCTCAGCCTGCCCTGAGGGCAGGGCTGGCACAGCATGTGGTGCTGGGGATCGAACCGCCGTCCCTGCAGCCGCCTGAGCTTTCCGAAACAGGCAGTTTAGACCACTGAGCCATCCTGCCGGGGCCCAAGACATTGATATTTTAAAGACCAATTTGTTCTAACTAGCATTTTATCTAGGTTTACTGTCAGATACACAGAATGCACAGATTCTCTGAAATATGTTTGTTCATTGCTGCAGTTTGGTTCTTTGCATCATATAATTATTAGAGTATAACTGTGAAAATTAACTTTATTTTCCCTCAAGAATCAAATTAAATAGTTTTCCTGCTAGTAGTAGAGTGGGTTTAAGTTGCTTGCATAGTCATGCTTTTCATTTTTTATTGCAGAAATGCAGTGACTTATACTGACAATTCATTATTTAAAGGAAAAAGAAAATAAATTTGTGGTTAAGAATTTTCAGTAAGACCAAATCTAATTTCTAGTTTATTAATGAAGTTTTATACTTTAGGTGACAGTTAACTATAAGGAAGCCTGCATTTCATGGTTATGGTTACCTTAGGGAGGTAAATAAAACTATAGAATTTTGAGAACTTAACTGATAATATTTTAGTGTACTTCTAAGTTTCACATCCATTAAATCTTTTCTTTGTGGTAGGCTGAACCTTCTATTTTCCTGGGAAGGATGACTTTACACTATTTGATTATTTCACTTTTTTTGTTGTTGTTGCTTGCTTTTTTTGCAGTCTAAAATAAAAATGTTAAATACAAAAAAAAAAAAGCACTTTTGGTTGTAAGGAGAACTGTTTTTAGCTAGCATGAGTGGATGAGTGGGTATAAGTTTGTCATAGGGAAGGACTATGGAGTATCATATAACCTACAGACAGATGTAGATCCCTACCAGGCCTCTTGGAAATGGGATGTAGGGAGCCATGAGCATAGGAAATAAATATCCACCTTTCTTTCTGTGGGACCTGCACCAGGTGCTGTTTTTGTTGTTGTTGTTTGTTTGGTTTTGTTGGTTGGTTTTGTTTGTCGTGATACACTGGTCTGTATCTCTGTTTCTATTCACTGAGGTATCCTTTTCTCACTCCTCGTTTTCTCTTAGAACACTCACATATACCTCCTGATCTTTCTGCTTAGCCCCTGTAACAAAGACTCCAAAGTTCCACAAGAAGAATCCAACTTACTCGCTTGTATTTCCATGCCAGATCATTAGCATGAATCAACTGTCTTTGAGATCCTTTTTCACCCTAGGCTAGTTAGCTGTGGGCTCAGGATGGTCCTTTGGTACCTACCATTTCCATTCAGGGAGCAGGGCAGGGAGATTCTCTTGGAGGGACATTTAGCTGCCAACTGGCAATGCACATATAGTTGTGTGTGCCTGAATATGGGCATAACTGTCTAGAAATTATTAAACTTCAGCATTTCTGAAGGTAGATCAGAAAGAAAGGGCTTTGAAGGAATACAGATGCCCCCACCCCTTGGGGCTGCTGCTGTCCACCAGAGTATCAGGGCAGTGTTAGCACAGAAGCAAGGGACTCTGGGTGCAAAAGAAGTTCATGCTAGAAGCAACTACATATTGAGGGCTTGCTAGTATAAAGCAGAATCTGTGGTAGCAGTGCTATGTTGTAAATCTTTTTTGGTATGATAGGATAGGGGCTGAATATCTACATTTTTTTTTGAAAGTATATTTTTAGGCAGGCTGGGGAGATAGCTCTGTGGCACAAGTGCTTGCCTGGCAAGTGCAAGGTCATGAGTTTGAACCCCAGTCCCGCAAAAAAAAAAAGTATCTATTTAGTGCTTAATATGTGAATTAAGGCCTGAGATGCCAGCTAAGTGACACAGCAGCTGCCTGGCAAGGTCCTGAATTCAGTTTTTGGTACCAAAAAAAAAAAAAAGGAAATCAATTAATAGGCCTTTGTAAGAACACTAGGGAGGTGAGTGTTATAATGTTCGCCATTTCACAGATCTCCAGGCTGGGGACCTGAAGCTCTAGTTATTTAGTCAAGAGCACATGGAGTCAAAGTGGAAGAGCCTCAAGCCCAAGGTCTGTGTAAACTTGGGCTTTAAGCCCGTCACAGTGTGCTCTCTTAGGTCTCCCCCTAGACTTGATAAGAACTGTGTCTTCACTATCTCATCCTCTATAGCTACTCAAGTGTCCTAGTCACTCTGTTGCTGAGACAAATACTCGACACTCAAAATGAGGGAAGGAAAGGTTTATTTAGCTCACAGTTACTGGAGGTTTCAGTCCACATTCAGCTGGCTCCAATGCAGAGGGGCACATGGCAGAGGGCAACAGAGCAGGGAGAGCTAGCAGCAACTCAGGCAACTAGCTACTCTTCCTCCCTTACATTGAAATGCAAATCACCTGCCCCAGGGGAGGTGCAGCACCCATTCTCACAATAATTTTTTTTCTTTTGTTTGTTTGTTTGTTTATTTATTTATTTATTTTTTATGGCACCAGGATCGAACCACAGTCCCTGCAGCCGCCTAAGCTTTCCTAAGCAGGCGCTTTAGACCACTGAGCCATCCTGCTGGGCCCCTCTCACAGTAATTGATTACAAATTCCAGAAGCCACCCCAGGACTGCATGTGGCTTTAGGGGGACACCTATACACAAACCACAACAATAGGTCTGACACAAAGTCCACATTGAGCCATGGGCTATCTGACATAGGAATGAGTGAGAGATTCAGTATACTACTCACATCCAGGGGAAGGCAAAGAAACAAGGAAAAGAGGTCCCAAGGAGGCAGGGTTGAGACCAAGATTATTCCACAGTGCAGAAAGTAACTTAACAGAGTTGTGTATGAAGTGGAAAGAGACACCAAGGTATTTTATGAAATGTATGAATGAGCAAGTGAATAATTCAACACTAACCCAGAAAGTACATTATGTGTCACAGCGCCCTTAGTAGGACAGAGATCAATAACATCTTCAGCAAAGTCTGTATCTGCCTATAAAACTACCTTAAGATTTAACTGATATATGTATTTGTGTGTATGTATTAAATCACACATACTTAACATTTTACAATTTGAAAAATTTCATATATCTATATACTCATGAAATTACATTAAAGATTAATGAACATATTTGTCACCTCCAAAACTATCTTGCCTCTTTGCTCAATCTTCTGTTCATTCTACAGCCCATTTCCTGCCAATCACCAATCTACTTGGTCACTATAGAGTTTTGTTTTCTAGAATTTTCTATAAATAAATTGACATAGAAGCCACTCTTCTTGGACTGGTGTCTTTCACTCTTCTTAATTATTTTGAGCTTCATGCATGTTGTGTGTATACCAGTGGTCCACTACTTTGTATTGGCAAGTCATTTTTCGTATGTAGAAGTAGCATGAATTGCTTATCCATTTGTTTCCTGATGGGCATTTGGACTGCTTCCAGTTTTTGATCAATTCAAAGAAGATGTTGTATACATTGTGCCTTATATGTATTTTCTCCCAGTCTTTGCCCTGTGTTTTCATTTTTTTTTTCTCCCTGATACTCTGGTGGACAGCATTCAGCTCCACCATTCAGTCCTGAGAAGTGGAACTCAGGACTTTATATATGACAGGACAGTGATATACCACTGACCCTCTTTCATTCTTTTTGCATCTTTTGCAGAGTGATAGAATTTGGAAATTTTTATTAGTTTCAATAAATTTCTGTGTTCTTTCTAAGAAATAGTTGTCTACCCCAAGGTCCTAGATTTTCTCATATTTTTATAAATATTTATGGTTTTACATTTAGATATACAACTTAACTCTTGTATATAAGACATGTATCGAACTTCTTTTCTTTTGCTTCTTTTTCTTTTTCCTGTCTCCATATATGATCAGTCAATGTTATGGAACTATTTGTTAAAAATATTTCTTTCTCCGCCGGGCGTGGTGGCGCACGCCTGTAATCCCAGCACTCGGGAGGCTGAGGCAGGAGGATTGGTGTGAGTTCGAGACCAGCCTGGGCTACAAAAGTGAGCTCAGGACCAGCCTCAACTGCATAGCGAGACCCTGTCTCAAAAAAGACAAAAAAAAAAAAAATTTCTTTCTCCATTTTCCTACTCCATGTAAAAATCAACTTTCTAGTATATATGTCTATTTCTGGACCCTATATTCTGTCCCTTTGACCTACTTTATGTCAGTAACACACTGTCTTGACCACTGTAGCTTTATAACATGTCTTGATATCAGATAGAATTAGTCTTTTCACTTTTTTCTGTTTGAAAATTGTTTCAGATATTTGAGATCATGTGCAATTCTCAGCTAACTTTACAAAATAAGAACAAAGTAAATTAAACAAAATAAAGCCTGCCATGACACTGACTGTGATCTCACTGAATCTACACATAAATTAGGAAGAACTGGCATCTTAACAGTAGAGACCTCCAATTCATGACCACAATCTACCAATTTACTTAGCTCTTTGATTTTTCTCAAACTGTGTTGTAGTTTTTTCTTTCCAGGTATTGTACAGTTTTGCTTTCATCACTAAACTTTTGATGTTATTGTAAGAGTTTTGTTAGTTTTTTAAAAAAAATTTTATTTTATTAAACCTTATTTATCTGTGTGATGTCCAGCTCAGCCTGCCCTGGGGGTGGGGATGGCGCAGCGTGTGGTGCCGGGCATCAAACCATGGTCTCTGCAGTTGCCTAAGCTTGCCTAAGCAGGTGCTTTAGGCCACGGAGCCATCTTGCTGGCCCCAAGTTTCGTGTTTTAACAATTTTATTTCTGATTATTCATTGCTAATACATGACAATAAAATTGATTTGTGTATATTGATCTTGTATCTTACAATCTTGCCTTTCTGGGCTGAATTGTATTATCCTCCAAATTCATATGTTGAAGTCCTAACTCCAGGGTATATGTTATTATAATAAGACATAGGCTTTGTTAAAAGATAATTATAGGGCCAGGGGTATAGTTCAGTGGCACAGCATCTGCCTGGCAAGCACAAGGTCCAGTTTGATTCCTGGTGCCCCCCCTCAAAAGGTAATTATAGTTAAGTGAGGTCATCACAGTGGGTCCTATTCCAAAATGACTGGTACCCTTATAAAACAAGATCGTGGCATAGGCACACACAGAACAAAACTGTTCCTCCAGGTGTCTCAAGGTTGAGTCCACGGCTCTCTAGCCCTACAAGTGTCTTCCCTAAACTCAGCTTCCAGATGGACAACTAGAATATCTGCCCAGTTCATCCTTGTGACCCTCCAGAATCTTGGAAAATTAGGGCTCAACTCTGAAGAAGGCTATGAACACTTACTAAAGAACTGCTGTGTGTGAGTGAGTGAGTGTGTGTGTGTGTGTGTGTGTGTGTGTGTGTACAGGATCGCACTATGCAGTTCAGACTCATAGTGATCCTCATGTCTCAGCCTTCTCAGTGCTGGGATTACAGGCGTGCATGGTTCTGGGGCCAGCATGGCATGTAGTATTAAGACTTTGCATACTCATCTCCCAAGGCCCCGAGTATGCATTTTTAATTTTGTAGGTTTGGTTTTTAAAATTCCATTCAAAACATGGGCAAAGCCACTCCTGAAAAGTTAGGCAAATCACCCATACAGCTTCAGGTAATGAGCACAGGGAACTGTACAAACAGCATGGATTCTAAGCTTAGACTGCTTAGGTTCTGGTCCTGGTTTTGCCAATTATCGGCCATGGAATTTTTGGGCAATTAGCTTTTGGCTTTCATATCTGCAAAACTGGATTCATACTGATACCTATTTCATTGGTTTTCTATGAGTATAAAATGCATAAAAGTATTTGTAATATGTCTGGAACATTATATATCCACTGTGCCTAGAACAAATAACAAGTTCTATATAAACATTTTTAATTTTAATTTTAAATCATGGTAGAGCAATTAGATTCTGCTTCAGGACGCAAGCACACCCTGCTGGCTCCCAGATTCGAGGTTTTTATCATCTTTTCCACAATTTGTGCTACCTGTGACTGGTAGAATTTTCATCTACCCACCATTAAAGGTAAGTCACACTTGACAGCTACTGGCTGCTTTTGGACCAAGAGTTCTTGAGGCTGAGTGCACATTCAAGAAGCAAGAGTTTCTCGGGTAGAAAAAGCTCATAATGTCTAGCACTGAGGTGACAGTGAGGCCTCCCTGAATGGAAAGCTAAGTTTCTGTGATCCTACCTTGGGTGTTAGCATCTCTGAATCCACTAGGAACTGGCAAGCTCCTCTGCTGTATCCAAAGGAATCAAGCTGGGGAAGGACAAGACTGGCTTCTCTGTCTTAGGAGTTGCCCAGAGCCTGGACTCAACCCTGAGTAAGCTCAGCTCTTTTTATTTTACTTCATAGGGGAGAGGGCTGGGATTAGGTTCTATCCCTTCATGGCATGTCTCACACAATGAGGAAGGATTGAACAGGGTCTGATCCCTAAGAATCTTTGGCTAGAACTAGCTCTCTTGGTTTCAGGTTAGCCTAGAGCCCTTTCCTGATCTAGCCTGGGATGGCTTGCTCACTTAACAGTGTTGTTACATAAACAAGTGAGCGATCTGTTTACTACAAGCAAGGTCAAA
The DNA here is from genome assembly GCA_004027025.1 of Myocastor coypus. Classification (NCBI taxonomy): domain Eukaryota; kingdom Metazoa; phylum Chordata; class Mammalia; order Rodentia; family Myocastoridae; genus Myocastor; species Myocastor coypus. The sequence goes on from PVJA010030054.1 coordinate 25,588, forward strand.
ATTTCCATCTGTATTTTTACTCATCAGGAGATAAGAACTGATTCAGGTTTTGGATTTTAAAAACTCCTCAAACTTCCAGCTGTGTTTTCCCGTTTCCAGGAAATTCTGTAGTTTAAGGTTTAGGGAATGCAAAACACACTCAAAGTACCACTACTTTACCTAGGAGGTAGGATGCTCCTTCCTCATTTTGGCTGGTGATGAGGGAGAAATATCTTGAAAATGTCCAGTCTCGAGAACCTCGAGAAAAACGGGGTTCAGACCATGATCCGACCTCGGTATTTCAAGTACTATGCTAATTAAACACACAAATATGTGAATGTGGCACTTGCCGTGTGCATACACATGCAGTGCAATGGCGAGTCGGCATAACCAAGGTGTGTACTGCAGAGCATGCAGCTCCTCCCAGCCCAAGCAGTCGTCCAAAGCACTGCCTGCTGCACCTGAGTCTGTCTGCACCTGGGCACGGTGCCCACAAGGTAGCTTCTACAAACCTGCATATTCGTGTGCAAGGACACAAGCAGTTTGTACAGCTTTAGCTTGTTTTAAATGTTTTAAAGGTCCTCACGAGCTGTTTTGTTTTAGAATCGCACACTCAACATTTTATTAAAAATCATTTTTTTGAAAAGTAGTTTCATAAAACTGGACATTATTAGGACGCCTTGATGGAGCAGTGGAAAATGAACCGTATATCTTTAACCCGCAGAAGTTAAAAGGCTTTTTTTTTT
>PVJA010030055.1:0-15100 GCA_004027025.1 Myocastor coypus
GATCCTCCTGCCTCAGCCTCCCGAGTGCTGGGATTACAGGCGTGAGCCACCACGCCCAGCTGCCATTTCTTAAGAGAATGCCCTTGGAGGCTCGGTGCAGGCTCCCAGCCAGAAAGCCACCTCTGCCTCAGGGTTGGCCTGTCTTGTTCCAACCCCTCCGCTGAGCTTTGGGTGTCTCTGTTAGCTCATTTCTGTCTTGGCTGCCCAAGTGGACCCCCAAGGTCCAATTAGCACATTCTGTCCAACAGGGTGCTTTGGGATCAGCCATGGCGGCCCATACCTACGATCTAAGGCAGGAGGATCCAATTTCTAGATTAACCTGGGCAACATGGCCAATTTAGCAAGACCCGTCTGAAAACGAAAAAATAAACTTGGGTTTGGGATGTCTCCCCATGCAAAGGCCATAAGTTCCATTCTCAGTACCGAAAAAGACAAAAACAGCGTGTATGGGATGGTTGCTGGGGTCCAAACTACAGTGAGTCACGAGAGCCCTGAATGTCGTTTCATTGAATTGGTTTCTCTCTCTCTTTTTTCCCCCCTGGGACCGGGGTTCAAACTCACGACCTTACATTTGCCAGGCAGGAACTTGTGCCACGGAGCTCTCTCCCCTACCCCCGCCTCATTGAATTGGGACTTGCTTGCAAAAACGGGGGAGCGCCAGGTTCTTCAGAGCAAAGGGCAAGGCCCGCGCTTCCTCCCCCGGGCGGGAATCCGCCTGTCCCTCCCTCTCCTGCCAACCCCTTGGGAAGCCAATAGAGGACGCAGAAGAAACCCTCTAGTCGTCCTGGCAACGGATGGGGAGAACCACCGAGACGCGGTTCCAGAGTGCAGAAGGAACGCCGCAGGCCAGTGAGGAGGGGAACGCTAGAGAGGCGCGCTGAGACGATTGTTACGTGTAGCTGCACGGAGGTGGGACTTCCGGCGCAGCAGTATTTTCTTTCCGGTTGTTACAATCCGCGGGTTCTTCCCTACTGGGCCCTGTACCCCCCACCCCTTGCGGCGCCGTGCCGCTGGGCTCGCTGCCACCATGAAGAAATTCTTCCAGGAGATCAAAGCTGACATCAAGTTCAAGAGCGCAGGCCCTGGTCAGAAACTCACAGACTCTCCAGGGTGCGTAAATGTGCCGGGCCTGAGGAAGACAGGGAAGGGAGAAATTTTGAGGGATCAAGTCTGAGGGATCCGGGGCGGAGTGGGGCGGATTTGGGCGGCTGGGAGATCTCGGGGCTGCGGATGGAGGGGCGGAGCATTTGGGGGTCTTGGGGGCGTGGTCGGGGGCGTGGGAGCGGGGGTGTGGAGGCTTTGGAGGCGGGATCGGGACGTAGAGTGATAGTGTTAGACCCAAAGATGCGGCTTGGAGGAGCGGAAGTACTTCGGGCTGGGAAGCAGGAGTCCTCTTGCGGGAGCGGATTTAGTATTTAGTAGGCCGAGAGGGCTGGGAGTCGGGGAGGGAAAACACCATGGCGGGGCAAAATGGGCCAGGCGTCAGCCTTATAGGGAACTGCTGGGAAATGGGGTAAGAAGAGGATGGGAAGGGCCTGGTAGAAGATGAGAATGGTAGAGGTGCAGGGAGTTGTGAGGAGTAGGACACTTTGGAGGAAGAAGCGAATGGTAAGGGACAGCCCTCTGGGTGAGGAGGGAGTCCAGATGGGTCTTGAGAGGGGCTGGCGGGTTATTCAGGTGTCAAAAGCGCCTTCTTGAGCAAAATCAGTCAGGACCAAGGGACTGCGGTTCTTTCCCCAGCACCACATGCCCCACCAGACGCGATGTGCCCATAAGGCAGCCTGAGCCAGCAAAAAAAAAAAAAAAAAAATCCTTGGCCGGGCGTAGTGGCGCACGCCTGTAATCCCAGCACTTGAGAGGCCGAGGCAGGAGGATCAGTGCGAGTTCGAGACCAGCCTGGGCTACAAAAGTGAGCTCAAGGACAGCCTGAACTGCATAGCGAGACCCTGTCTCAAAAAAGACAAAAAAAAAAATCCTTCTTAGATGGGTCTGGAGAATCTAGGTGACCACAGATCTAGGGCTGTGCCTCGAGGAACAGGAATAGCCCAGACGCTGGGATGACATGTGAGATGTAGTGATCCCAGGAATAGGGCTCCTGGACTCTGGCATTGGAGCACCCGGAAGACTGAGAAAAGAGCCCGGGAGATCCTGTGATGTCCCTAAAGGTATCTGAGGGACACAGTATGGGAGAGATAACTGTCTGGGAAAGGAAAGAGAGGTAGAACATGGTGTGTGAGGGATGCATCTGAGTGAGACCCCTGGGAAGACCTAGCTGTAGAAGGGACAGGTGCCTGACAGGGACAGGCTTCACTGACCAACCGGCTGATAAAGGTTGCCCCAGGGTGCTCTAAGGAGCCCTCTGACAAGGTGACATTTGAGCACCAGCTGGGATGTGGCCAGACTCATGGACATCTGTCAGTCCCCTCCACCTCTGAAGCAGCCTGCTTCCTACCCCTCTATCTTAGTTACTTTTCGTTGCTGGGACAAATACCCAACACCCAAAATGAAGGAAGGAAAAGTTTATTTAGCTCACAGGTATACTGGAGGTTTTAGTCCATCTCAGCTGGATCCAAGGCAGAGAGGCACAATGCAGCAGCTAAGCAGTTCATGGCGGTGGAACAGTAACAAAATGGTGACAGAGGCAACCAACCAATCAGGGCTGCAGAGCAACAGCACTAGTCTGTGTCTGTGTCTCTATATTACATTCAGGCTCTCCGCCTCAGCCTATCCACCTTAGGCTACACTCATAATCCCAAAAGTACTTAGACCCATAATCCCATGAGCACTAAAACACATCCCAGAGATCGTGAATCAAGTCTCAAACTCTAGAGGTCCCCGCCCCATGATTGCATGAGGCTTTAGGGGGACAACTAGACATAAACTATAACACCCTTCCAGAACCCTGGGTGCCACATCTTGGGCAGAAGGCATAGGGAGCACAAGGACTTTGCAGTGGGACCAGCTGAACTGGCATACAGCAGGGAGTCAGGGAAGGAGACTTTGAGGGTTTGTTGTGTGTGCAGTGGGAGGGTACAAACCCTGGTAGGGTCTGACGGGGAGACAGACAGTCTGGAGGAGGCAGGCTGCTGCCAAGCCTCTGAACAAGCCCAGGTCAGCAAAGAGCTCAGGTGCATCCTACTGCTAACATGGCAAAGCTGCGGGGGTCTGGGGGTTTCCCGGGGACAAGGAGGGTGAGGTGGAAGAGGGCCCTATAGCTAGCTGATGTTGCCTTGGGGACACGTGTGGAGTAAAGTGCTGGGGTTGTGGAGGTTCCATGGGTGCTTTTACAGGAGTATATTGTCCTAACTGCTGTGAACCCCACGAAATTTGTGGAAGAATCCTTCTTGAGTACCCTGAGAGTACACGGCACAAATATTTGAGACATGGTCTTGCTAAGTTGTTAAGCTGCCTGAGCTAGGCTTGAACTTGTGACCCTCTTGCCTCAGTCTCCCAGAGTGGTGGGATGCCAGGTATGTGCCACTGTGCCCAGTTGGATTAGCCCTTTATATAGATAGGAATGAAGAGACCTCATGGGGGAGGGCAAGATTTGTCTTAAGGAGCTGACCCACCATTTCATGTCCCCCTCATCCCTCTCCTATCAGAGCCAGAAATCCAGGTGTAGGATCACTTGCAGGGCTTTGTGTTTGATGGGGTATGGGGTAGGAATGGGGAGGGGCAAGTATCCCACACTGGCTGTCATAGGAAACTGCTCACTGCCCATCTCTGTGCAGGGAGAAGTCCACCAAGGAAAAAGCACGCCAGCCAGCCCCCCGGCAGCCCCGCCAGGGACCCACCGATGAGGCACAGATGGCAGCTGCTGCTGCCCTCGCCCGATTGGAGCAGAAGCAGCCCAGGGCTCGAGGCCCCACATCACAAGACTCCATCCGGAGCCAGGGTGAGAGTTAGCTGCCCTCAGGCTGAAGTGTGGGACCCGGTGCTTGGGCCAATGGAAATGGTAAAAATGTGGCCAGTATCTCCATTCACAGCTAGGAGAAGGTCACAGAGGCCAGATAGGGTGGGGCAGCAGTGTATCTGACATGCTGGAGGCCAGATGACTAGGACAGTTCTTGAGGAAGGTTGGGTGTGCAGGCCTTGGAGGAATGAGAGTGAGGTCAGGTGGGGACCAACATAGGCAAACCCACAGGAAGAACTGGCCCCTGGTTCCTGGGAGCATGGACTGGAGCCCTTGGGGACAAGGGTGCCTTCATTCTCTCCCATCTCTGTACTTTTCAGTGAGAAAGGAACTTCAGGCAGAAGCAACTGTCAGTGGCAGCCTGGAGGCCCCAGACACCAACGTGGTAAGGCATCCTGCAGACTGAGGGCTCTGTGGGAGGGCCGTGTGCAGAGTTGCCCCTGGCGCACCAGTGTAGTTGGGAGCCCCACAGTACACTGTAGTCAGGTTAGACTGTGGGTATGAGGCGATAAGGACAGCAGTGAGTGGAGGCTGTGCCAGCCAGATTAGCGCCAGGCTCCTCCACGTGACCCCTGGAGGCGGCCGAGGGTGTAGCTCCCACGTTTCAGAGAACGTAAGTTCATAGAGGTGAGCTGGCCCCTCAGTGACACGTGCACATTTGCACTGGCAGGGCAGGTGTGGGACCACAGTGTGTATGGATTCAGAATGGAAGAGACCTGGATGTAGCCTAGAACCTAGGCACAGGGAGAGACTGGGGTTGCACAGAGACAGCTGCCGGGGGTGTCTCTTTCCCTCTTGGTGAATTGTGAGGCAGAAGAGATGGGAAGGACACCTTAACAGACTGGGACACCAGGAAGCCCCCAGAGGACCAACGAGTAGAAGGGCAGTGTTGGGGCTGGTGTCTGCTCTGAAGGCCTCGCTTGAGAGGGCGCTGCCCATAGTTCAGGCTCAGATGCCTTTGCCCCCAGGTACCTGGACCCAAAGAAGATGGCACCCAGCTGCCGGTGTGTGGCGTGTACTTCACCTGCCCGCTCACGGGGACCACCCTGCAGAGGGACCAGCGGGATGCTCACATCCGAGAGGCCATTCTGTCGGTGAGTGGCACCCATAGTCCCAGGCCCCCCTCAGGCCCCAGGAACTACAGGACCTTTATGAAGCCAGGCAGCTAGCTGCCTGATGGCACTCAGCTTGTTTCTGCCCTGTTATCTAGAAGCGGACACTTGTCTCCCCCTTCCAGCTGCCCTGCCTGGAGCCCCCTGTGAGTAGGTTAGGTCTATCTGGGAAATGTCCCTCGGAGGTCTCCTGACACTGGCTGTGGTGTCCCTGGAAAGTTTTGTGCTACTTGTGCTTAATATGGAAACTGTGGAGCACTATATCAGTACAGGAAAATCCTCTGCAGGGATGTTTTTCCTTTAGCTTTTAATTGGAAATAGTTTTATTTTTCTTTTCTTTCTTTCTTTTTTTTTTTTTTTTTTGCGGGACCAGGGTTTGAACTCATCACCTTGCACTTGCCAGGCAGGTACTTATGCCATGGAACTATCTCCCCAGCCCCCTCTTTCTTTTTTTTGGAAACAGTTTTATACTGTAAAGAAAAACTAAACTGGGCATGGTAGTGTGCCTATAATCCCAGTGCTTGGGAGGCTGAAAACAGGAGGGTCACTGCAAGTCCAATCTGTGTAGTGAGAACCTGTAGACCCTGTACTAAATACATTAAAAATAAATAAAAAGAAAGAAAATATGAGGGGGCTGGGGAGGTAGCTCCGAGGCACAAATGCCTGCTGGGCAAGTGCAAGGTCGTGAGTTCGAACCCTGGTCCCACAAAAATAAAAATAAAAACAAAAGAAAGAAAACATGAGGAAAATTGCAGTTGGGCATGATGGCACATGGCTGTATTCCTAGCATGGTGGACAGGCTGGAGGAGGAAGCTTGAAAATTCAGTTCCAGCCTGGGCAATTTAATGAGACCGTGTCTCAGTAAAAAATAAAAAGGGCTGGGGGTGTCCTTGAGCAGGCCTTGGGTTTCATCCCTGTACTGCAAAAAAAGACAAGACAAATTGCAGTATTAACACAAAACCCTAGCCACCCTTTCCCAGGGTCTGAGTTCCTGATGTTATAAGAAAGTCCCAGCTTTTAGAAAATCCTTCAGTGCCCAACTTGTGTCCTCTTCCATCTTCCATGCTGGTGGTACTGGGCCATGCCACACCTCTCTGCTGCTCTTTCCCCTCTCCTGGGCCCTTCTGCTTACATGGAGGGTGGTGCATGGAGAAGATAGGTGCCTTTCCTGTTTGAGGGCCTGCCACCCCCCCCCCGCCCCCCCAGCTGTGACTTCAGTCAAAGATCCTGGCATGTGGCCTCCTTGTCCAGTTGGGTATCTGCTACCTCCCCAAATAGCCTGGCATTACTCCATTCTCTTCTCCACTCTGTTCTCTTCTGGGCTGGACTTTGAGGAAGGCTCTGTATTCCAATGGGTGGTTCCCAGGGCTGCGCACTGCATCATCCTATAGGTCTTAAATGACATTAAAACCACCTGGGTTTATTGGCCATCGGCAAGCTGTTACTAGCAGAGCAGCTACTCAGCAGAAAAGCTTACCCACACAGTTGTAGAAGGCAAAAGCCAGGGTGTGGGGACAGAGAACACCCTTGACGGTGTTCTGGACCTCTGGCCAGGTGATTCCTCCTGGATCATCCCAGTTCAGTCCCTCCAGCAGGGTTGGAGAATGCCACCTTCTCTCACTGTCCCTGTAGTCCACTTTTTTTCTGGTACTGGGGACTGAACTCGGGACCTTGTGCTTGCCAGGTAGGTGCTTTTGCCACTGAGCCATATCCCTAACCTTACAGGAGACCTGGGGCCCGGCAGGATGGCTCAGTGGTCTAAAGCGCCTGCTTGGGAAAGCTTGGGCGGCTTCAGGGACCACGGTTCAATCCCCAGCACCACATGCTGCGCCAGCCCTGCCCTCCAGGCGGGCTGAGCCGGCCATAAAAATGAGTGAATAAACAAACAAAGGTTCTGAAACAAGAAAAAAATTAAAAAATTAAATAAAAAAAATTTTTTTAAAAAGGAGACCTATTTTTACGTATGTATGTATTTATTTATTGCGGAACTGGGGATTGAACTCAGGCCCTTACACTTGCCAGGCAAGCACTTATTCTACTGAGCTATCTCCCCAGGCACTTTTTGATTTTCACCTAAATTGATAGGCAAAATCAGTGTCTTAGAGAAGACTTGGTTTGCATTCCTTTGAGTTGGGTTTGCCATGTTTTCATGAAATCATGTCTTATACACACTTACTTATTTAATTATTTATTATATTATGGCTGGCTCAGCCTGCCCTGGGGGTGGGGCTAGCAGAGCATGTGGTGCTGGGGATCGAACCACGGTCCCTGTGGTCCCTAAGCTTTCCTAAGCAGGTGCTTTAGACCACTGAACCATCTTGCTGGCCCTCTTGTACACAGTTGTTCACTGTGTACTTGCTTTTTCTTACTGACTTGTAGGCACTCTACATATTAGTGAAGCTAGACTTTTGCCTATTTGTACATATTCTCCAACTCTGTATTTTTTGCCTAGTCGATTTGCCAGGTAGGAATTTGTGGTCTCTGTGGACTTAAATGTGTCCAACTTCATAGCTTCCGGGGCCTACTTAGGAATGCCTTTTCCCACCTTCATGCTACAGTGATTCTTCCATGCTTGTCCTAGTGTCTTTCTGCTTTATCCTGTGTTCTGTCTTGCCTGTCTGAATATTTGGAAGCTCTAACCCAGCTGGAGCTCATCCCCATGTGCAGTATGAGGCACTTTTCCTTTATTCCCAGACCTCCAGTTTTCTCAGCCTGGTAGAGCAGGAACATTTGTGCTGCTGGGAGGTGCGAATGAAGCCTGACCTTTGACACCAAGCACCTGTGATCCCCATTGGCTCACTGTGGAGGAGAGCCCATCGCAAGGCTGCTGTCCTCCCGTCATCCATCCTGGGTCATGGTCATGATGCCGTGGCTGGCTGTGGACTATGAGGAGCATGATGGCTCTGTTCTCAGGTGTCCCATTCTTGGGCTCCCGCTGGCATCTGGGGCTTCCAGGGTTCCAGCTGTGACTGCCCCAACCCCCAAGGGAGCAGGTAGGCCCAGGGAAGGGGCTGGTGTGTCTGGCTTCCTCCAGTTCTGTCTAGACATCGGGGGTCACACATTCATGTGTGGCCCCCTTGCCACCTGCCTGCTGTGTGCCCTGTAGGGACTTACCACCTCTGTGTCTCATTACTGCATAGCCAGAGTGCCTTGGTAGGCTGCATAGTGGTGTTAAGGGTGGGCCCCAAGGCCTGCAGGGCTCCAGGCTGGAGTTGCTGTGGCTCTCAAGTGAGAGTGTGGGCAGAACTCTAGCCACATCAGCCCCAGGAGACAGCCAAGGTGAGCTTGCCTGTTTTGTCTTTTGGTGCTGGGGATGGAGCCCAAGGCCTGTGCGTGCTAGGCAGCCCACACCTCCAGCTTTGTCTCCTCTGCTGTTTTGGCTGCCACCATGGGTCTGCAGAGAGGAGATCAACAGGGAGGCAGGGCTGGGTCCCCACAGGCTTCAGTTCAACGCGGCCCAGCCCCAAGTGCGCAATCAGCGCAATCAGCACTGTTGTTATCGCCATTCCTGTCCCTGGGCAGCAGTGTGAGCATTGTCTCAGCCTCCTGCTCTCCCCAGCACTTCTCTACTGACCCTGTGGCCGCCTCCATCATGAAGATCCATACATTCAACAGAGACCGGGACAAGGTGAAGCTAGGCGTGGATACCATCGCCAAGTGAGCAAGCCCTGGGGATGGGGAGGAGTCGGGCCAGTTGGGCCTTAGATTACCTGCTGGGGAGATAGGCTCTGAGGAATTGGGGGCTCCCTTGCAAGGCATCCAGGGGACTTGTGCTAGGGTCAGGATCTGGAGAGCAGCCCAGGTGATGGCTGTTGTCTGACTCTATCCTTTTTCCCCCTGGTGGGATCAGCCCCTGCCTTTAAGGGCAGGGACTACTGGGGGACTGGTGGAGAAGTCTGTTCCCCGGACACCTGCAGGATGACTTAATTCAGTGGCAAAGTTCAGAAGCTAAGGTACCAGCAGGCCTGTGCCCCATACTGTCTTCTCCAGGTATCTGGACAACATCCACCTGCACCCAGAGGAGGAGAAATACCAGAGGATCAAGCTGCAGAACAAAGTGTTCCAGGTGGGCTGTGCCCTGTCCTGGGCATGTGGCTGGGACCGGGACACTGGGCCTGTGTGAAGGTTCTGGAGGGGTGGATATGGTGGCTTTTCCTCCCCAGACTTTTGAGTTTGAATTCTCTAAGAACCAAACGAAGAGGGTTTTGTGCAGATACAGACTGGGCTCCGTGGAGTGTGTTTGTGTGCAGCTCCCTGCCTCTGCGAGGACAACAGGCCTAAGGTGCTCTGCCCTGCAGCCAGCTCCTCAGGCCTTGGTGGCGGGTTAGGCGCCCCTGCCTCTGAAGCACTGGTGCAGGCTGCAGTCTCTGCTCCCTTAGAATAGCATGTTTGGAGCTGGTTATGGTGCTACACACCATTCATCTGGTACTTGGGAGACTAAGGCAGGAGAGCTGAGCTCGAGGCCAGCCTTAGCAACTCAATGAGACCCTGTCTCAAAAAAACAAAAACAAAACAACAGAAAAATGGCCCAGCATGTTTGCTTTCAGTCTGGGTACAGAATAGTGTGTGGCCTGGTGGAGGGTGGGCTTGTGTAACTTCTGTCTCACCCCCAGGAGCGCATCACTTGCCTGGAAGGGACACAGGAATTTTTTGAGGCCATTGGTTTCCAGAAGATGCTGCTGCCCATCTTGGATCAGGGTGAGCAGAGGGGACCAGCAGCCAGAGCTGAAGGTAGGGACCACCAGGGCTGCACAGTGACCCCATGCGTGTCTTGCAGAGGGCACAGAGGAGGAGTTCTACGTGCTGAGTGAGGCTGCACGGGCACAGCCAGACAAGCTGGTGCGGCACCGAGAGCAGCTGTTGGCTGCAGAGCCTGTACGGGCTCAGCTGGACCGGCAGCGCCGGGTCTTCCAGCCCTCCCCCCTGGCTTCACACTTTGACCTACCTGGGGACTTCTTCAACCTCACAACGGAAGAACTCAAGCGTGAGCAAAGGCTCCGGTAGGTAGGCTGGGCTCGTGTGGTCTGGTGGACAGGCAGGGGTACTGTGGGCCCTGAGGATGCTGACACCCATACTCCATGCTCACAGCACCGATGCGGTAGAGCGGCTGAGTATGCTGCGTACTAAGGCTATGCGGGAGAAGGAGGAGCATCGGGAGCTGCGGAAGTACAATTACACATTACTGCGCGTGCGCCTGCCTGACGGCTGCTTGCTGCAGGGTAGGTGGGTGAGCCGGTGGGTAGGGCGGCCAGCAGGGCTTTGCGTGCCTGCCTACGCCCTGACGCTGACTGTGCTGACCTGCAGGCACCTTCTATGCCCGGGAGCGGCTGTCAGCGCTGTATGAGTTCGTGCGAGGGACCTTGCAGAGCGATTGGCTACCTTTTGAGCTGCTGGCCTCTGGTGGACAGAAGTTGGATGAAGATGAGAACGTGGCCTTGAACGAGTGTGGGCTGGTGAGGGGCTGCAGCGGGTTGGGAAATGGGTTTTTCGTGCAGCAGACCTGGGGAGGGGAGTTGCTGGCCTGGGAGAGAAAAGAGGCCTCTGGGTTGGCAGTTCTTGGGAGGGTGTCCTGGGTCTAGCTTCTGTGTTTGAATTCTGCCTGCATGGTTGTGCTCCCTTGTGTAATCTCAGCATTCCAGGAGACTGGCAGGAGATCTTGAGTTGGAGTAATTTCAAGGCTTAATAAGATTGGCTTGAAAAATATAAAGGGTGAGAGGTCTATGGCTCAATGTATAGGCCCTGGATTTGATTCCTGGGTACAGACTCCACCCTCCCAAAAGAATCTCATCACCTTGGCCTGCTGTGTGATCTCCAGTGAGTGTAGTGGTGGCTACTTCCCTTCTGCAGTGGTGATTCTCTTTTTTTAGAATTTTTATTTTTTTCTTGTTTCTATGGCCAGCTCAGCCCGGCCCGAAGGGTGAGTTCTGAAACAAACCAACAAAAAAAGACCAGATTTGGTGGTACATGTCTGCAATCCCAGTGCTGGGGAGGCTGTGACAGGATCACTATGAGTCCGAGCTGTGTAGTGAGACCCTGTACCAAATACATTAAAAAAAAAAAAAAAATGCAGAGGTTTACTAGTGGAGCCTCAGAGGACTTCAGCCAGGTTCCCCTTTTGGGGTCCCCTGTGTGAATAGCTCACTATATCCTCCTGTGCTGTCACTTGAGAATAAGGTGACAATCTCACCACCCTGCCAGGTACCCTCAGCCCTCCTGACCTTCTCATGGGATGCAGCTGTGCTGGAAGACATCAGGGCCGCAGGGGCCGAGCTGCAGTCTTCCATCCTGAAACCCGAGCTCCTGGAGGCCATTGAGCAGCTCTCCTGAAATAAAGGCAGAGTTGGCTTCTCCCTGGGTCTGTCTTCTGCTTGCTTGTCCCTGTTGGTCTCCCAGGCTGAGCCATCTCTGGAAGCACTCCTTTGGTGCGAGACCTCAGGCAGGGGAGGCACTGGCTGGCTGTGAGGCTGTAGATCCAGGCTGGAGACTTGATCCCAGGGGGCACCAGGGAGAAGCTCCTTGCTGCTGTACTGGAGCCCCTGGGCAGAGCTGGGTGGACAGTTCCCATCCAACACCGGAGCTGGTGCAATAGCAGAAAAGTGCTGCCCTGACAACACAGATCTGTAACTTCTAACTTATAAACCTGAATAAACTGATTTGAATACAACTTCCTCTGGTTACTTAAACCATGTAGTGCAGGCAGGTGACAGCAGGTTTTCAAACCAGGTGTTTTCAGCAGGATCCTGACTTGCCTACACCCCACGAGCCAGCCCACACCTGAATACAGGGGTGCCCTTGTGCTCTTCATATTGGTCCAGTTTATCACTGTTAGTATTCCAAGGTTGGGTAGAAAAGCAGCTAAGCTGGGTATGGATAAAGATGATGTGGCTCTTTTGTACAATGGAGTGCTACTCTGCTATAAAGGACACACTCAGGGCCTGGCAAGATGGCTGAGTAGTCTAAAGCGCCTGCTTAGGAAAGCTTAGGCGGCTGCAGGGACCTCAGTTCAATCCCTGGCATCACATGCTGCGCCAGCCCTGCCCTCAGGGCAGGCTGAGCCGGCCACAAAAATAAAAAGTTCTGAAACAAGGACACACTCAGCCCGGCCATGGTGGCACATACCTGTAATCCCAGTGCTTGGGAGGCTGAGGCAGGATTGGTGTGAGTTCGAGACCAGCCTAGGCTACAAAATTGAGCTCAAGGCCAGCCTGAACTGCATAGTGAGATCCTGTCTCAAAAAGGCCAAAAAAGAAAAGCAAGCCGGGCGTGGTGGCTCACGCCTGTAATCCCAGCACTCGGGAGGCTGAGGCAGGGGGATTGGTATGAGTTCGAGACCAGCCTGGGCTACAAAGTGAGCTCAAGGCCAGCCTCAACTGCATAGCGAGACCCTGTCTCAAAAAGACAAAAAAAAAAAAAAAAAAGAAAAGCAGTTTATCAGCTCAGCTGTAGAGAATTTGGGGCTCAGCGTGGGTATGGTCTTTGTTGGGCACAGAGCTCAGCGAGGATGGGGTATGCAGCTATGGATGCTGCCTGCCTGTGCCCATCTCTCCTGAGGAAAGTAGTCTGCAGACAACTCCCCACAGGTTTTACAGCCCTGGGGACCAAGTTCCTGCTGTCAGTTCTTTGAGAATATGGTCAAGCCTTACACTGCTCAAGGCACTCTGGCTTTGGTGTGGCTTGCACATTATTCCCCAAAGGCAGCCACAGACATGAGATGAAGCAGCACTGTTTAACCCACCTCACATGTGGAGGAGCCAGCCATAGTGACAAGGTACCCAGGGCCGTGCTCCTCCCCACCCCTTCTAGCCAGTCCCCTGCAGCTTGGGGGGCCCCAGCTGGGCATTGTGTGGAGGACCAAAGTGTCACTGGTCTCCCATCCCTCAGCAGCTGTTTCTAGGATCACTTCCGGGCTATAACTTAACTACATTGGCATAAGGGGCCCTTCAGGGTCTCAGGGCCTGTGCAGGTGCCTGAGCTAAATGAGAGACCCTAGGGGCCCCACTTCCAGCCATTACGTGGGGGAAGGCAGCCTAGGCGAGGCTAGGATAGAGCTGCCTGCTCTGCTGTCTGGTCACAGTCTGAGCACTACACAAAGCACCAGCCTCCCGCTGGGGCAGAGGCCACAGCAGTCTGTGCTCCAGGTGTGGATAGAGAAGGTGCCCAGACTCGTTTCCTACAGGCCAGCTGACGGGGTTCCACAGCCCACGGACTGTCTCCAGCCTGCTCTTCCCAAACACCCTTCCCCAAGGTACCCAGCATGAATGTCACTGAGGGACAAAGCCTCACTTCCAGCCAGCCCAGCAGGAGTACCACCCAGGGCAGCAGGGGAGGCACTTCCTTGGGCACCAAGCTTCCACACACACATATGCTGGGTTGTGGGCAAAGCCTATACTCAGATCTGGTGTACAGGACAGAAGACAGACAGGCAGAGGTCAGGGATAGAGAACAAGTTTATACACTTCCACATCAGGCCCGCACCTGTGAGGGCTACAGGCGCCTGGCGATTCAATTCATTTACATGCAAGTGTCTGACCCAGCAGCACCTGCGCATCTCAGGGCTTGAGCAGGTGCCTCTGTGCAGGTCACACCTTGAAATAATGCTTTATTAAAAGATTAATATGCAGCTTTGGGAGATTTTTACAAATGTCAGGAACTAATCAGGTATTCATATAAATCCATATAAACCTTTCCAGACCCCAAGAGGCCTATGAAGCAGGACAAAGTGCTGTTTACACAGGAGTCGGCAGTATGTTCAAGTATTGGGTGCGTGGCAGGATTGCTCCACATGTGTGCTGCTGGCTGCTCAGGAGGCGCCCAGTGGACTCATACGCAGCGGCCCCTCGCTGGTGTCCATCCCCACTGTGTCTTCGGCTCCAGATGTGGTTCTGCATGGTTCTTGGGCCTCTGGAAGGGAGAGGCTGCTATACCCACACGCTCTCTGCCTGCCGATCCTGGCACCTCCTGGCACTGGGCTGCCCTGACTCTTCCCTCACTCAGTCCCACCCTTGTCTCCTTGAGCTCGCTCTTGCCCAGCCATGCTGGCTGCAGGGCTTTGCACATCTCTCTGCCTAGGTCTTCCTCCCCAGAAACTCACCAAAATCTTTGGCAGTACTATGGACAAAACACAGGGATATGGCATGGAACTATATCCTCAGCCCTTTTAAAAATTTTTATTTTGAGATAGGTTTTCCTTAAGTCACTAAGTTGCCCAGGGCAGAATTCAGACCTGTAATTTTCCTGCCTTAGCCTCCCAGGATACTGGGCTAAGAGGTGGGCACCATCACATCCTGTCCCTCCTATTTTAACTTGACCTCTGTGAAGTGTGGAGTGAACCATAGCACAAAGATGCTTGAAACCCTTCTCCTAATACCTTGGATATCCACAATGATACAATCGCCATCATCTTCCTCTTCCTCCTCTGTGTCCCCCTGGAAGCCATCCATGTCCCCAACTCCAATCTGGACAGAAAAGGACAGACTGTCAGCATTTAAGAGCCCAATCACAAACATCTATTGTGTGAGCCTCTCTTCACACTGGACAGCCTTGAGCAAGTGACCAGGGGGCAAACTGCACACTCGAGAGGTACATGAGTGAACCTAAGTCCAGAGGAAAGTACCATGTCCTATGAGGCTAAACTCCTATCTCGGAAAGCCACTACTGTCATTACCTATCTCATCACAGAAATAATTTATTAATTACTTAGGAATTAAAAAAAAAAAATTGTAAGCCGGGTGTGGTGGGGCACGCCTGTAATCCCAGCACTCGGGAGGCTGAGGCAGGAGGATCAGTGTGAGTTCGAGACCAGCCTGGGCTACAAAAGTGAGCTCAAGGCCAGCCTGAACTGCATAGCAAAACCCTGTCTCAAAAAAGACTAAATTAATTAATTAATTAATTAATTTTTAAAAATTGTAGGGCTGGGGGCATAGCTCAGGTGTTTGAAGTGCCTGCCTGGCAAGAACAAGGACCTGGGTTCTACCCCTGGTACATGCTGTGCCAGGCACCAAAACCAGCCTTGGTGGTGTATGCCTATAATCCCAGTGCTAAGGAGGCTGAGACAGGAGAATCACTATGCATCCAA
>PVJA010030055.1:15200-26327 GCA_004027025.1 Myocastor coypus
CCCCCCCCCCCCCCCCCCCCCCGTCGGCAACTTAGCAACTTACTGTTTCAAAAAAAAAAAATTAGAAGGCTGAAGATGTAAGTCAATATGAGGGTCTTGGTTCAGTGCCCAGGACCCCTTCTTTTAGGGGGGCTGCTGCCAAAACACACTCCCTCTGAGCTCTCAGCAGGGTAGTACTGTTTTTGACGCCATCACCCAGCAGCCTGGGCTGCTCTGCCTGGTCACAACTTTGTGTCAGTGATCCCCAAAGGACACTGCCAAGGCAATGGGAGAAAGAGGCCCAGAGGCTTCTCATGAGCAAGGCCCCAGTGTCCCAGGATTGTGCCATGGTCACTGCTTTTTGTCTTGCATAAAGGACACCGGCAAGTTCTTGTCTAGCATGTGCGATGTTCCAGGTTCAATCTCCAGCTTTGTAAGAGCCCCCAGATCTGCTGCTTGCTGGCCTGAAGTGCACACCAGGTTCTTGTGTACAAAGATGACCAGCCAAGGGTCAGAGCTGGGGCCCTGAGGTGCTCAGGCTGCGCACTTTCAGCCCTGCAGCTGCAGGGGCCCGTAGGTGGGGAATCGGTCTACTTCCTGACTAGCCTGGCACTCTGTAGGGGCAAAAGTGGAGATCATGGTTTTCCCTAACCTGAAACACTATCCCTTGTCCAGTGCCACAGACCTGATGCATGCCATCATGGGGACTGGGCAACACTCAGTCCCTCTAAGAGCCACCAGGAAGCCTTGGCATCACCTGTCACTACCACCACCAGGCTAGAGGCAGAGGGAGGGAGATGGAAACTCCAGCTGTTCTTTCCCTTTTCTTGCTTTGCAGATGGGCCTTGTGAAGTCTCCAGTGTCATGGAGCAAATCTGTCTCCCCATGGCCTCATGTGTCACAGCTAGGCCCTCATTAACACCTAGTAAGAGGTGACTAGAGGTGACTGGACAGGAGGTAATTGGATTCTGGGGGCCTCCAAGGGCTTGGTGTTGGCAGAGACAGTCACTGGTGGACCCTGGAGGGGCCTATCTCCTGGTTTCTAGCTTCTTGCTGCTTCCTAGCCACCAGGTGGCAAGCAATTCACCCCCATGACAGCCCTTCCATGACTGCATCTGCACTGGAACCAGCTGACTGGGGACTGAGCCAAATAAACCTAAGATATGTGAGCCAAAATTAAGTCTCTCCCATAAACTGGGGGTGTCTGGGCACTGAGTCCCAGCAATGGGGAGTGACTTAAGATACACAAGCTGTCCCTAAACTGCAGCTAACCTGCCTCAGCCTCCTACACAGCTCTGGTAACAGGCACACACCATCACATCTGCTTCCTTGCATTGTCACAGGCTGTTTGGCTGATGGGAAACACAGCCTATGTATTGAAACACTTAAACCAAGGCCAAGGAGCTGCAACATTCTCAGACCAAACCTACGTGGCAGCAGCTCACCCTGGCCCTCCTACTAGGTCATTAGCACCAGGGGACTGAACATTGGATTCTTGAGCTCTGAAGGTGAACTGTTCGTCTGTCCGTCTGGTACAGGGTTTCACTATGCACCACAGACTCATGATCCTCCTGTTTTCAGCCTCCCCAGTGCTGGGATTATAGGCGTTCGCCACCATGCCCGGCTTTCTTTACGGAAATGCCTTTTCTTTTTTGCAGGAGTTGGAGGGTACTGGGGATTGAACTCAGAACCCTGCGCTGGGAAGCTGAGGCAGGAGAATCAGTGCGAGTTCAAGACCAGCCTGGGCTACAAAAGTGAGCTCAAGGCTAGCTAGAGCTGCACAGTGAGACCCTATCTCAAAAAGACAAAAACAAAAAACGAAAAAACAGGGCCCGGCAGGATGGCTCAGTGGTCTAAAGCACCTGCTTGGGAAAGCTTGGGTGGCTTCAGGGACCACAGTTCAATCCCAGGCACCACATGCTGCACTAGCCCTGCCCTCAGGGCGGGCTGAGCTGGCCATAAAAATGAGTGAATAAACAAACAGAGGTTCTGAAACAAGAAATAAATAATTCTTAAAAACAAAACAAAAGGTGTAGAAAACACAAAATTTGGACACAAACAGCTGTATGTGCACTGTTTCTAGCCAGGCAGTAGCCTTGGCTCCCCAACAGGGCATCATGCAGGATACGATTATTCTTTTTTTTTTTTTTTTTTGTGGGACCAGGGTTCGAACTCACGACCTTGCACTTGCCCAGCAGGCACTTGTGCCTCGGAGCTATCTCCCCAGCCCCTAGGATATGATTATTCTGCAGGTACCACAGGCACCCCAGCTGCTATGCCTATCTGCATGGCCTCTGCCACATGCTTAAGGCTCTGTGACAGTCTGAGAAACACAACTGAGGGTGTCGAGTCTTCATCTTCTCAGACGCTGGCAGCTACCAAGGAGAGTGGTCAGAAGCCAGGCCAGAGGTCCAGAGGAGTGTGTATACAGGAGCTGCTGTGTGTCACACCAACCCAAGGAGGACCCTGTGACCCTGAGCAGAGCAATTCTAAGGGGTCTTTAGGCAAGAACACACGGCCTCTCTGATCCTAGACTTGTGCCGTGTGGCTCTCAGCCAAGTTCCTCTGTGCCACAAAGGGAGTGGAAGCCACACTGGCCACATGCAGCTTCAGTCACCAACCACCATTAACGGAGCTGAGCCCTGCTATGTCACTGAAGCATCTCATTGCCAGGGGACCTGCCCATGTGCAGCCTGAGGCCCACAGCACCACCTCATGCAGAGGAACAGGGCCAGGCATGGCAACCAGCATGGCATCTGAGGTGGCCCACAGTGCCACACAGCTACAAAGAAACTGACTAGGCAGGAAATCCTCCCTATGAGACGGTTCAGGTGCTTCTGTGTTACACATTTGTCCAGAGCCACAGCATTCAATACTAAGGCTGAACTCTGGGGTCAACTGACAGGGGGACAACAGGCAGGTGCTCTGGTCTTGCTGTCAGACACTACGCAGGGAAGGATGCTACAGTGGCTCTTCTTTTCATCCAGTTCCTGCCCACCTAGCACTGCTCCAGAGAATGAAGCCGCCCCTTGGCCCAGGCTCACCTACCTGCCCATCATGCCTCCGCTTCTTCATAAACTGTGTGATGCACATGCTGCCTCCTGACTTCCTCTTGAGTGACACAGGGGTCCCCAGGCTGGGTGGTGGGGCAGGGACACTGCCACTGTCCTCTCTGGGGGCCGAGGGCACCATGGTGACGTAGTTCCACTGGCAGGGCACAGGCAGGTGCTCCTGGTTGAAGTTGCGCAGCACCTGCGGGTGGACGTACCAGCACATCCTGAAGTCGGGCCGCTTCTCGTACACTGAGTTCTCGGAGATGATGCGCTTGAGCCTGGCCTTGGAGGGCACGGCGGTGTCCTCAGTGGGCGTGTGTGGGCACAGGGTGGTGGGGCTTGGGGGGTTGCTGGCCTCCCCGATGCTCAGCAGGCCCCGGCGGCAGTGTTCCTGGAACTCTCGGATGATCGCCTTGCTCCCGTTCACATTGCCATGCAGCAGGGGCAGCAGCTGGGCCAAGACTGGTAGGACAGGGCACAGGGGGGTGGAGTGGGCAGGTAGGTGGGTGGGTGTGGAGATACAGGGTACAGATCCCAGGCATGACTGTCTATGGGGTTCAGCCACAGCTGGCTTCTCAGAGGCCTCTTAAGGGTGAATTTGAACAGCACTGCATTGCATATGGGCTCCAGAAGCAACATAACCCTGTGGCTGGTGAGGCCAGCTCTGGTCGGATGAGTGGGCATAGCCAACCTCTGAATGGCTGTCTCCCCTCATTCCCCACAGTACTGAGGATAGAACCCACAGACTGCACAGAACCACACCTCCAGCCCTTTCTATTCTGAGATTGTGTCTTAACAAGAGGCTCAGGTTAAGCTCAAACTTGTCATCCTCTTGCCTCAGCCTCCTGAGTGCTGGGATCACAGGTCCATATCACTATGTTTTTATCTTACTGTTTTTATCTTCAGGTTCTTTTTTTTTTTTTTTTGAGACAGGGTCTTGCTACTTGCTATGCAGTTCAGGCTGGCCTTGAGCTCACTTTCGTAGCCCAGACTGGTCTCGAACTCCCACTGATCCTCCTGCCTCAGCCTCCCTAGTGCTGGGATTACAGACGTGCACCACCACGCCCAGCTCAGGTTCTTTTTACATGTATTTTGTGTAGGGTCTCACTACACAGCTTGGACTCACATGGATTCTCCTGCTTTCAAGATTCCCAGTACTGGGATTACCGGCATACCCCTTCACGCCTAGACTCAGTTGCTGATTTGACATGTGGTGCTAGGAATTGAACCCCAGTCCCTGCATTTACCTAAGCAGGCACTTGGTATGCTGAGCTATCTTGCCAACCCTTGCTTACCACTTTTAGGATATTATCCTTGACCCTACTTTTGAAAGTCAAAGACAATAATAGCCTTGTCCCAAGGGTACACTGTGCTGTGTCCGGGTGGTGACTAAAATGACCAGTCAACACTGGGGGATGTGGCTATGTAGAACAGATGCCCAGCATTCAGGAGGCCATAGGTTGTATTCCCATCACCAGAAGACTCCCCATGCCTGCGCCCACTCACTCTGCTGGTCCCGCTTCTCGCGCTTGGAGGCCTTGGGTGCCAGCTCATCCTCAGAGGGTGCTGGCTCCAGTAGGCAGGCTGCAAACTGCTGCAGCACCTTGAGGTCGGTGGCTGAGCAGCTCATGCCGCCAGCCCACACACAGCCGATCTGCATAGGCTGCAGCACACGGAATCGCTTCCCCTTGGCCAGGAACTCATCCCACTCCTTGGCCTTGAGTTTCTGGCGCACCTTGTGTTTCTCTGGGTCGGTGCACTCCTTGTAGGTGAAAAGGAGAAAGGTCGTTTAGGGGCCCCCTCCTTTTAGGCCCAGCAGTGCTAAAGATGCTGTCTTCGGGGCCTGGCAAGATGGCTCAGTGGTCTATAGCGCCTGCTTGGGGAAGCTTGGGCGGCTTCAGGGACCGCGGTTCGATCCCCGGCACCACATGCTGTGCCAGCCCTGCCCTCGGGGCGGGCTGAGCCGGCCATAAAAATGAGTGAATAAACAAACAAAGGTTCTGAAACAAGAAAAAAATAAATAAAAATTAAAAAAAAGAAAAAAAAAAAAGATGCTGTCTTCAGTGGCAGCTGCTGTCGCACAGGAATGCGACAGGAGGATCATTGTCAGGGGGAACAACTGGTGCATCACAGATACTCTCATGACCTCACACTGAGCCTCTTCCTGCCACTCTTGATTTCCTGGCCTGTGGTGAAATCAATGCAAATCACCCACCTTTCCTGGCTTAGCCCCCTGCCCAACAGACTCGCCAGGCTATGGCCATTCTAGAGTGGAGCTGGGAGGTGTGCCATACCAGGATGCAGCTTTGTCTTAGTGGTCAAAGACAAAGACACACACACCCTTGAGTCAGACTCTAGGCAGTCCTGTGTCTCCCGACCTAATGACTACACACCTTGTGTCCAGAGCTGTTGCCTGGCCAGGCCCTGCACATGCATGCACATCCTGCCACATCAGGACAGAAACAAGGTCAGGACCAGCCATGCCCACAAATGACCTAAGGCTCAGGGATACTGTCCATGCCCCAATGGAGAGTGAGGTATGGGCAAAATAAGGTCAGTACTCACAGCCACTGGTCCAGCTCATGACCCATCCAGAAACAGCCTAAGGTATTTTACATTATGTTCACACTTTTTTTTAAATTTTATTCATTCATTCATTTTTCTTGTTTCAGAACCTTTGTTTGTTTATTCACTCATTTTTATGGCCGGCTCAGCCCACCCCAAGGGCAGGGCTGTCACAGCATGTGGTGCCGGGGAATTGAACCATGGTCCCTGAAGCCGCCCAAGCTTTCCCAAGCAGGCACTTTAGACCACTGAGCCATCCTGCTGGGCCCCACACATTTTTTTTTTTTTTTCCTTTCTTTCTTTTTTTTTTAAGGCAAGGCCTTTTTTTGAGACATGGTGTCACTATATAGCCCAGGCTAGCTCAGAGATCCTCCTGCCACAGCCTCCCCGGTGCTGGGGTTACAAGTGTGGCCATCACACCTGGCTGAGATACGATGTCACTAAATTGCCCAGGCTGAGCTATAACTCGCTGCCTTCCTGTCCCAACCTCAAGTGTTGGCACAAGTGTATGCAGCACCCTGTGCCCAGCTGAGCTACTTCCGATCCAGTTTGCCTCACCTCAGTCACACCCTCATCCTCAGAGAGGTACCCATGGGGTACAAAGAAGCCATCATCTTCATCCTCATCCTCCCCCACCTCCTCCTCATCATCCTAAAAGGAAGGAAAAATGATTTCAGTCCTATGCAGGTACAGAATATGAACCTCATTAAGAAAACACAAACAAGATCCTGAGTATGGCTCATGGGATCTTGGTTCCAGCCCCAGCATACCCAACAACGCTGACATACAGACACACAGAGGAAGTCCCACAGCCCTGAGGTCGGGGGAATCACTGGGCACAGCGGCTCAGGAGGCAGAGCTGGCTGCAGCTGCCAGGAGCCCTGAGGAAAGCTGCTGGCTTAAGGCTCACACCCTTTGCTCTAGCCATCCTTACCCCTTCACTGTGGGACAGTGACTCCCCAGGCTCCTCCTCTTCCCACTCTTCATCGCTGTCCACCTCATAGTCAAGGAGCTTCTGGAAGGAGACAGAGCATCACTACTGCTGTGGACACCAACAGGGCAGGGCACAAATGCCAGCAAGCACACGGAATCCGCATGCCGAGGCCCTTGTGAGAGCCCGCCAGAAGTGGGGTGCAGCGCGAGTGTACCTTGTCCTGAGCCCAGGGGTCCCGAGGGTGGATGACTGCTGTCCTCTTATTCCACGTCCCCCAGTACGCTGGCCGGTGGTTCTCAGAGAACTGCAGGAGCTTCATGCGGCCAAACTTCCTTCTTTCAGGCACATCATCACCCTTGCTGGTCTCCACAATCACCACATCCCTGAATAGCCAGATGGCATTCACATCCCAGCTATGCACACAGATGCATGCCCCCTGCCCAGTGCAGCTCAGGAGGCTCCCATGACCATTCTGACAGGATGATGATCATACCCTGCCTATCCCCAGAGCAATCCAAGGAGCATGCTCATAAGCGACACAGGTCAAGCCAGCCTAGAACCAAGTTGCTTTGGACTATGTAACCCAGCAAGAGTAAGGCATGGTATGCTGAAAGAAATGGTATCTCTTCCGGGGGATAGTGAATTCAGGATGTGGGGGCTCACTGCAGACAGGGTGGAAAAAGGCCTCCACCCTGAGGCCCAGGAGGAGATGAGAGGACAAGTGCCACTGGCCAGCAGCAGGAGACCAGCCCTGTTACCCCACCCTGATCCCTCAGGCTGAGTGTGACTCCAACCTAACCTGTTGATAGTATCCGTGTCCCGGCTGCAGATCCCAGTGGGCCCAGACCTGAGTGGACGGCGGCTTTTGAGATCCTTTAGGAAGGAGAAGTCCCCATTTTGCTGCTGGAGGAGCTGGTCTAATCGATCACAGAGGTCCTGGTCCAAAGTAGCTCGACATCGAGGGGCCAGGACCATATGCTCTTTAATCTCGAAGGGGGCAAACTTCCCACAGGAGCCAGCCAGGGTCTGAAATAGAGAGACCCCATGAAAACATGGGCAGGAATGAGACTCCTGCCTGGTTGGGAGAACGTGCAGGGAACACTCACACTGGAGTATAGGGGCTTAGGTGCTCACGTCTAAAGAGAATACTGAGAAGCCAGAGGCTACACAAGTCCATCTACACCCAACTCTGGAAAGGCACAATTACAGGGGCATCAGGAGGACAAAAGCTTCCAGACCGTAGCTTAACAACTGTTTAAACTATGGCAAGTCCCAGAAAAGGCAAATTTATTGTTAACAGTTTGTGTCTAGCTGTCCCCCCAAAGCCTCATGCAGTTATGGCACAGCTTCTGGAGTCTGACTGATTCCTGTTGAGTGCTATGCCCTGACCCTGGGGTGGATAATCTGCATTACAACCTAAGGAGGGAAGAAAAGCTTGCTAGCAGCCACAGCTGCTTCTCCCTTTGCTGTTTGCCACTGTCATGAATGGTTACTTGGTGCCATGTGCCACTCTGCCTTGGAGCCAGACTATGGACTGAAACCTCACTAACTTGAGCTAAATAAACCTTTCCTTCCTTCATTTTGGGTGTTGGGTATTTGTCCCAGCAACAAGAGTAACTAAGACATCGTATGCAAATTATCCCTCAATAAGCCTGTATGGATATATGGAAGAACAGAGAGAGATGGGTGACAAGACACAGGTAGGTGTGCTTACAACCCTTGTCAGCCATGCCCCTACAGCAGCTCCTGACCAGGGTAGAAAATGGACCCAAGGGGAGAGAAACTGACCTGCAGAAACCATAGCACAAAATTACAAAGTGATTTATGAAGTAATTTTTCACACTGTGTCCCAGCAGGATCCTCAGACATTATGGAAACTTTCTCAGTCTTGACAGCATCAGTAGTTCTGAGGTCTGATCCCTTTTTCCTGATTCCCTACAGAGCCAATCAATACCTGTGGATCCTGATTGTGGCAGGGCAGAAGGAAGAGGAGTTGGGGGAGCATCTACAATGCTTGCCCAGGAGATCAGCTTTTTTTTTTTTTCTCTTCTTGTTTCAGAACTTTGGTTTGCTTGTTTATTTATTTTTATGGCTGGCTCAGCCTGCCCTGAGGGCAGGGCTGGAGCAGCATGTGGTGCTGGGGATCAAACCGTGGTCCCTGCAGCCGCCTAAGCTTTCCTAAGCAGGTGCTTTAGACCACTGAACCATCCTGCCAGGCCCCAAGGAGATCAGCTTTTGACCTCAGGAGGGAAGTACAAGTGCTAGCAACCTGCACAGGGGCAAAACACAGAGCTCATGGGCACTGTTAAAATCCCAGAGCCGGGCGGGGGATATAACTTAGCAGCATAAGTGCCTGCCTGGCAAGTATAAGGTTGAGTTCCATCCCCGGTACTGAAAAAAAAGAAAGAAAAAAAGCCCAGTGACACATGCCTGTTAGTCTGGTCTTTTAGAGGTGTAACCAAAAAAAAAAAAAAAAAAAAAAAAAAAAAAAAAAAAAAAAAAAAAAAAAAAAAAAAAAGGATGGTGATTGCGAGTAGGCATAAACCAACAACAACCTCCAACGTTGCCAGTTTCACCTGTAACCCCATGCAAATAAGGAACACTGGACTGTGTATACAGCTACTTCCTCTCAGCTCAAAAAGAAAATTTTTTCTTTTTTTTTCTTTCCTTACCAATACTGATCAGAAAATTCATGTCTACATCCTATGCTCTGTATAACTATTATGAAGACAACACTACACAATGTGTCAATTGAGAATATACCACTAACGTGTTTTGAAACTATTTCTTTTTTTTTTTTTAAGAAAATTTTTAATTTAATTTTTTTCTTGTTTCAGAACTTTTGTTTATTTTTATGGCTGGCTCAGCCTGCCCTCAGGGCAGGGCTGGTGCAGCATGTGGTGCCAGGGATCAAACCACAGTCCCTGCAGCCGCCTGCAGGCACTTTAGACCACTGAGCCATCCTGCTGGGCCCCTATCTTATTATTTCTTATTAAAAATGATTAAAAAAAAAAAAAAATCCCAGTGCCAAGTGGGCACAGGAACACGGTTATAATCTCTGCACTTGGAAAGGTGAGGCAGGAAGACCACCACCCCTCAAACTCTGGTGCCCCTCTTGGGAGACTGAGGTAGGAAGATCTTTGTGAGGTTGAGACCAGCCTGAGGTACCACATGAGCTCAAGAACAGCCTGAGCTGCATAGTGACACCCTATTTCAAAAAACAAACAACAGACCCTGATGCCCACAGCAAACCCAGTCAGGCTCCAGGACTTTGGAAAGCTCCCACTGATTCCCAGGAACAGCTGAGGCAATTTGTGGGCAAATGTCATCACAGAAGGCTGAGAACTTCTGCTGCTGTGTGGGAGAGACGAAAGGCCAAGGTCCAGACCCCATGCGAACTCCAGGGGCCCATCTAAGCTAAGGACCCAGATGTAAAACATAAAAACTAAGGTTAAACAAAAGGGGGCAGTGATGCAGTACAGTGGTAACCACTTGTCCAGCCCAGTACAAAGTCATGGGCTCTACAGCCAGCACCAGCAGAAACAAAACAAACATAATACCACTGGATTAAAAATAAGGATTAAGGGCCCGGCGGGATGGCTCAATGGACTAAAGCGCCTGCTTGGGGAAGCTTGGTCAGCTTCAGGGACCACGGTTTGATCCCCGGTGCCACATGCTGCGCCAGCCCTGCTCTCAGGGCGGGCTGAGCTGGCCATAAAAGATGAGTGAATAAACAAAGGTTTTGAAACAAGAAAAAATAAATAAATAAATTAAATAAAAATTCTTTAAAAAAAAAAAGGATTAAACTGGGCATGGTGGCTCAAGCCTGTAATCCCAGCACGTGGGAGGCTGAGGCAGGAGGATTGGTGCAAGTTTGAGACCAGCCTGGGCTACAAAAGTGAGCTCAAGGCCAGCCTCAACTGCATAGCGAGACCCTGTTTCAAAAAAAAAAAAAGGATTAAGGGGCCTGGCAGGATGGCTCAGTAGTCTAAAGCACCTGCTTGGGAAAGCTTAGGTGGCTGCAGGGACCATGGTTCAATCCCCAGCACCACATGCTGTGCCAGCCCTGCCCTCAGGGCAGGCTGAGCCAGCCATAAAAATAAATAAACCAACAAAAGTTCTGAAACAAGAGAAAAAAATAAAACAAATAAAATTCTTAAAAAAAAAAAGAAAACTAGGCACTGTGATCATACATGCCTTTTAGACTTTTTTTTTTTTTTTTTTTTTTTTGCAGAACCAGGATTGAACTCAGGCCCTTGCGTTTGCCAGGCAAATGTTTATTCTACTGAGCTATCTTCCCAGCCCATACATGCCTTTTTAGACAAAGCAAGTGAAAGATATTAGATCTGCAGACTTTTCCAGAAATAAAAGCACCCACTTTTTCAAGAGATACTGAATGGGAAGGTGGCTGTACAGAAGATAACTTAAATTCTTCTTCTTTTTTTGTACTGGGAATCAAATTCAGGACCTTGCACTTGCCAGATGGGTGCCTATGCCACTGAGCTACATCCCAGACCCAACTGTTAGGTCAACACACACACACACACACACACACACACAAAGAGAGACAGAGAGAGGGAGAGGAAGAGGTAGAAG
>PVJA010030056.1:9813-26233 GCA_004027025.1 Myocastor coypus
TTTTTTTTTTTTTTTTTTTTTTTGCCAGTACCATGCTGATTTTATTACTTTACTTTGTAGTATAACTTTAGGTCCTGAATTATAATGCTTCCTGCCCTACATTTGTTACCCAGATTGTCTTTGCAATTCTGGGTCTATTTTTGGTTCCAAATAAATTTTAGGAATGATTTCTCCAGGTCTGTGAGGTATGTTGATGATATTTTGATAGGAATTGCATTAAATCTGTATCAAAATATACAGAGTATGGCCATCTTCACAATCTTGGTTCGTCCTATCCAGGAGCAGGGAATATCATTCCCTTTTCTCAATTCCTCTAGAATCTCTCTTTTTTTTAGAGTGCTATAGTTTTATTTGAAAAGGTCTTTTATTTCCTTAGGTTAATGCCTAAGTATTTCATTTTCTTTGGTGCTATTATAAAAGGTACTGTTTCTCTAATTTCTCTCTCAGTGTGTTTGTTATCAGTATAGAGGAATGCTATTGACTTTTGTATGTTGACTTTATAACCTGCTATGCTACTGAATTTGTGTATTAGTTCTAGTAGCTTCTTGGTGGAGTTTTGGGGGTTTTCCAAGTAGATTATCATGTCATCTGCAAATAGTCATAGTTTTACTTCTTCTTTACCTATTCTTATTTTTTTATTTCTCTTTCTTATCTAATGGCTGTAGCTAATGATTCCAGAACTATATTGAACAGGAATGGTGATAGAGAACATCCTTGTCTTGTGCCAAATTTGAGACTAAAAGACTTCAGTTATTCCCCATTTAGAATTATGTTAGATGTTGGATTGTCATAGATGGCTTTTATCAGGTTGAAGTAGAGGCCCTCTATTCCAATTTTCTGTAAGACTTTGAACATGAAGGAGTGTTGGAATTTGTCAATGGCCTTTTCTGCATCAATTGAGATGATCATGTGATTTTTGGCTTTGGCTCTATTGATATAGTGTATTGCATTTATAGATTTGCATATATTGAACCATCCTTGCACCCATGGAATGAATCCTACCTGGTCATGGTGTATAATCTACTTGATGATTTGTTGTATTCTAGTGGCAAGGATTTTATTGAGGATGTTTGCATCTGTGTTCATGAGAGAAATTAGCCTGTAACTTTCTTTTCTAGTTGCATCTCTCTCTTGTTTTGGTATCAGTGTAATAATTGCCTCTAGGAATGATTTTGGAAGGCTTACTTCCTTTTCAATTTCATGAAAGAGTTTGAGGAGTGTTGGGATTATGTCTTCCATAAGTGTCTTGTGGAATACTCATCAGAATGCAATTGACTTTTGTCAACTATATATCCTATATTTCTAATCTTAATTTTTCATTCTAAGTATGTTTTTATTTCCTATCCAATTAGTATGCCTTTGGTTTTTTTTTTCCTTCCATATTTGCACTGGTCCTGATTTTTGCAAGAAAAGAGGTCAGCCTATTATTATCATTATTTTGTTAGATATAGCTTTCTCTTAAATTCTGTCTTTTTTCAGATTGAAGTAATTATCTTTTCTTATTAGTTTGCTAAGAGTTTATTTTTTTCCAGTACCAGGGATCAAATTCAAGACCTTGTGCTTGCCAGGAAGATATTTATGCTGCTGAGCTATGTCCCTGGCCCTGCTAAGAATTTTTTTTTTCAAGTCATGAAGACGTGTTGAATTTTGTCAGTTTTCTCCAATTATTAAGGTAATTATGTTTTCTATAGTTTGTTCAGTAAACCCTTTTAAGTTATCTAAATTCACTATGAATTTTAAATAAATCTTAAAATCTTAGGAATAATTTCCTCTGAATTATGATATACTATCTTTTTATACAAGCTTTATGCATTTTCCAGTGTCTTAAAATTCCTTTCTTTGTTCATTTGGAATATTTGTTCAATGCTTAAATTTCTTGGGTTGTCTCTTGTATTAGGGTCAGGTTACTGTTGATATCCTCCAACAACTTCTGAAAGTACTTTTTAATAACTAGGTTGCATAATAGTAATTTTTCTTTCCTGTTTTCTTTTGTCAATCCTCCTATTAGAGTCTTATTAGTTATATTAACATGTACTAAAATAATTTCTGGCTTGATTGATTTTATTAGGTTTTAATTGTAGAATATTGTCTCTTTTTATTGTTTTTTGTCTGCATATTTTGAATTTATCTTGTTAACTTCTTACCTGAAACAAAAGTTATATTAATTTACTTACTTCTTCCTTATTATATAATCATTTAAAGAATAAATATCTTTGTAAAAGTTATCTTTAATACATTTTACAAATTTGATTATTTAGGTTTGCCATTTTTATTCTGTCCAAAATATCTTCTCTTTCCTTTCCTCTTTGATTCTTGGGTTATTCAAATTTTTGCTGACATCTTTGCACCTTTTTGACACTTTTCAATGATTGTTTTATGTTTCAATTTTTATGAACAGATATATACACTATATGATTTTAATCTTTTTAACAAGTCTTGCTTTATTATCCACATTGTCTATTTTGGTGAGTGTTCTACGTGTGCCCAAAGATGGTACAAATTATATTGTTGCTGAGTTTAGTGTTCTATAATTGTCAACAAGGTCTAGTTGATGGTGCCATTATGGTTTGTTTTTATGTTTTATTTTCATTTTTTATTTTAATAAAAAATGTATTTACTTAGAAGCATTCAGATTGTCAACAAAATGGTAGCAACTTTCTTTTTTGTAATTACAGATGCTATTCAGTTAACAGAACAACAATTATTTCACATAAGCTGCATCAGAGACTACTGAAGATGGAAAACTACTGTCCCATATGTATGTTTTATATTTAATCTCAACAGTATTTTTCTTTATCTGTAATTCACCATTCTACTTTCTTTTCCGTTGTCATTTTTGCCACACCTATCTGAAGCTCTTTAATTGAAGAGCTATACATTCAAGGTTGCCAGAATTTTCACTCTGTTGAGTCTTTAATAATTCTGAAATATCCTTTAGTTCTCTCAGTGTTTCTTGCATTAGGTCTATTTTATCTAATTATTTATACGTATATACATAACAATGTTATGATGTTTATATCCTCTTACTCAACCTTCTTACTTTTAACTAATATATATATATATATATATATATATATATACATACATATATGATGAATTTCTAACACCATTGGGTATGGTGGTGCACTCCTGGAATCCCAGAACTTGGGAGGCTGAGTCAGGAAGATCAAGACCAGCCTGGTCTACAAAAGTGAGCTCAAGGCCAGACTGAACTGCATAGCAAGACCTTGTCTCAAAAAATAAAAAAAAAGCCATATCATTTTGGCCTTGCTTTGATGCAGTCTTTCAAGTGGAATTTAGAACATTTATGTGATGCAATTATTGACTTGGATGTACTTAAATTTATCTTGTTTTACCTTCTCCTGCATTTATTTCTACTTGTAGTTAAGTATTTTTTGTTTGTTTTACTATGTTTTAGCTAAAGCACTGTTTCATTTTTAGAGATATTCTCTAGGCTTAGGATATAAACACTAATTATCAGTTTTATTTTCAGTTGACATGCTATAAAAATTTATAAACTCTGCAATACAAGGAAATAACGTAACATGCTCTTAAACTCCCAATGTGTTAATCCTAAAATTTAAAAAGAACTTAAAAATGTTATTGAAAGGACTGATAAGGAAAATGCAGTATACCAAAACCTGTGGACACAGAAAAGCCATACAAAAGGGAGACTTATAGCAATTAATGCCAACGTCAAAAAGTAAATGAGCTCAAATAAGCAACATAGATTTACATTGTAAGCAACCATAAAACAAGAAGAAATCACACCTAACAGTAGTAGAAGTAAATAAATAAGATTACATCATAAATAAATTGGACAAAACACAATGTGAAAGATTAATAAGGTGAAGTTATATTTTTAAAAAGTGATCACAATTTATAAATCTTCAGCTAAACCAAGAAAAAGGAAGATAGATAGAGATGAAAATGAAGACATTTCAAATGATAAATACAAAAGGCATGAACGTTTATGACATATGAAAAACTGCATATGTCAATAAATTTGAAAAATCTAGAACACTCTACTCTTTTGAAAGAGTGTCTGTTCATCTCCAGAATTCCCATTTTGCTATTTTTATTTTTTGTTTCTCTTATTATTTTAAAACAGCTTTCTTAAATGTTCTCATCTGCTAACTGTAATTTTTTAGTTTTTCTTATCACTTGAATTTTCTCCTGCTTTACGAGTCCCATCTGCCTGCCTCTTGGCATATTTAGGACTTTTCTCTGGACATTGGATGTTATTAATGACATATTACTGAGTGCCTAGGTCTTGTCTTTCTCTGCAAAGTATTTACTCTGGCAGGAAGTTAAGCTACTTGCAAATCAGCTTGATATTTCAAGTTTTGTTTATAAACCCAATTTTGGCGGGACTTCCGTTGTCTTTAATCTAGGAATAGTTTGGCTGCAGTTTTGTTTAATCTTTTTCCAGCCTCTACTGGATTCTCTACTGATTAAGACTCCCCACTTTCATGTATTACAGATCAATTACATCCTCATGTGTGTGGCTTTGAGTGACGCACAGTTTTCCTGGTCCTTGAAGCAGTGTGGTGGAAGGGGAGTGCCCTGCGCACAGGTTAGTACTTAGCAGGACCTGAGCAAGGCCCTTCTGCGGGTTTGTAGAGCTCCGCGGCTCTGTGTGCTCTTTCTCTCGCAGTGTCTTTTCTACAGCTTTTACTTGGCCCTCCTACCACCTCTGAAGTGCAGTTTCTGTGCACATAATTTATCTATGCTTCCTCCTCCTTACGTGGTGACCTAGGTTAGGAGAGATGACATTAGGTCACCTTGTTTTTCTTTTTGAGGAGTGTCAGGCTTGCACTGTAACGTGATGTCTGAATTCAGTCTGTTTTTTCGTGTGTTTTGTCAGTTTTATGATTTGTTTACAGTTGAGTATAATTCTGGGGCCTCTTTGCCCCTTGTGGTCAATTGCACATTTCTTGCCTGTTAGATTATACTAGAAAAATAACTGACCCATTTTAGTTTTTTTCTCTGAAATAGATTTATGTTGGTTAACTTATTTTTAGTGTGAAATAAAGTTCCAGAAGACTCAAACATCTTGTGAACGGGAATAATAGTGTAGATCTGTTTTTAGATGTAATCATCTTTTCTTGGATACAATCATTTTTAATCTTGCATATCCAAATGATTTAAATTGAAATTTAAAATGTTCTTGATTCCTTGTTTGCAACCATTCCAGCTGTTCCTTAGATAACAGGTTTTGTCCTTGCAGTGACCTGTATTGGTTCAGCTCACTGAGGGTGATGCTGTCCCTTCCTTCGCTCAGCGCTCAGGTCTTCTCATAGTGAGGCAGGGGAGAGCCTGCAAGTACTCGCAATACACTTTATCTCAGTATCTGTACTCCCAAACTTCTTAAGGCATGATAAAACTCCCCTCGTCTGAGAAAAGTTTTGAAATATTTACGAGTGCTGTGCAAGGAACTTTTTTCAGTACTTGGGAAGAGGTAATTTTGTGTATTAGTGGTTTTGGATTTTTATTATCAGCATTTCTGGAAGCAGAAAATTTAAAATCTGGATCATCAGCAAGTTCTTACTGATATCCCACTGTGTGCAGAGTGAATGCCATTTTTGGATTGTTGCATTTCTCTTATTCCTCCAGTCTTCCGGAAAAGCATCTGGCACATATCAGTGAGAGATTTAGAGTCGAAACGCTGTCCTGCTTTCTCTGCCAGGAGTGTGGCTAAGTCTGGTGGGTCTCATAAGATCTGGAAGGACCAGATTTTGTGTCTCATCCACCAAGAGGTGAATTCTGGAAACTATGACCTCATTGCTGAGTCCTTGATTGATTATAAGAAACCTCTAGGAATTTTAGGTGAAGCTAACTGAGCAGGCATAGCCTTACAGGTCACTCAATATTTTGTAGTCCTGGAAATTAAGATAACATAAAATTTATGATCATTTTTAGACTATTCATTTATTTTTACTTCAATCACTTGGACTTTGTCAAACAGCCTCCATTGGATAGGTCTTAGACCCCTATGGTCAGCATTGCAATACAATACTTTGGACCTACAACAAGACTTGCTATAAATGTTGTTGATGGCTCTCATCTAAATACTTTTAGAGAACATAACTTGTCAGTGATATGTTACATCCTAGTAGACTAGTCAGACTCATTTCTGCTGCTGGCAATTTCATTTTATTCCCAAGGGTTTTCCTGGTTGAACTGAATGTGGAATGCACGTGTGTGCCTTCATTTCAATACTTTTGTGTTGCTCGTAATGAAGATGAGGTGTCCAGGAGTGACAAGAGTTCCATTCTGAGCCACTTTTATAAAATGACAAATCATGATGGTTGTCTACTAATAGGCATCTATTCTATAGTTGTGTGCTTATTTCAGACTTTGACATGCTTTAATCTTGTCCTGTGGTAATACTTTATCTTATTAGCTAGGACAGATATAGACTATGTATTCCCCACTGTTAACATGTGGCATATTGTACTTTTCCCTCTTTCATGTAAGGGTCAGAAATGTGTGGGGAAAACTTGAGGACCTTGTGTAAGTGAGGTGAATGGTCTACCTTGGGGATGTACTCACAGGTTTTTCTCCTTGCACTATTTATATATTTTTAATTAATTTTATTGGTGCATTTTAGATATACATAATAATCATATTCATCATAGAGAATTTGTATCTATACATGATATGTTGTGATTCTTCTTTTTTTCCAAGTCCTCTCTTCTCCCTCCAAACCCTCTTCCCTATTTGTAAAGCTATCTCTCCATTTTAACTTTTAAAATATTTTTTTCTTTTTCTTTCCTTTCCTTTTACCCCACCCTACTTCTTCTTATTGAACAATTAACTACTTCTCATTTCAAAAATATCCACTGTACATTTTTGTCCTTATTTAGTGTTGTGGTTTCTCACACCAGGGAGACAATTGGATGTTTATTCAAGTAATAACACACGCTGGAGGGGCTGTGGATAAAAAGGAGCCATTCTCCACTGTGGGCTGTTTCAGCCAATGGGAGTGTAAACTATTTCAACCAATGTGAAAATTGATGAGGAGATTCCTCCAAAGTACATTAGAGGTCTCACTTGATACAACTAGTCCCCTTCTGGCTATTTTCTCTGAAGAATTAAAACATCATACCGCAGCATTATGCATATACCCATGTGAATAGATGCATAGTATATAATAGAGAAATTTTGGAGAGAACCCAAATGTCTATCCACTGAGAAACAGATAAAGATGGGGTTTATATATAGTGGAGTACTACTCTGCTATAAAGAAAGATAAATTTGAGACATTTCTAGGTAAATGAATGCAACTTGAGGTTATACTCTTAAGTGAAACAAATGAGACTCCCAGTTGTTTTTGCAACAGAGCATCACTAAGTTTTCAGGTTGGCGTTCAGCTCAAGGTTTTTCCGCCTCAGCTTGTGAACAACTGTAATTACAGTTATGCGTCACTAATCACAACACATGTTGAGAAAGATCTTTTATATTTCAGCTAATATATAAACATATGTGTGTGTGTGTGTGTGTGTGTGTGTGTGTGTATACACAGCAGAAGGAGGTTTTATAACTCTATATTTGCCCTTCCTGAATGTGATACACTCACATATTCCCTTCATCTTACTAAGAAGTACTGGTGTTATAGAGCTTGCCAGATAGCTCAGCAGACTATAGCACCTGTGTAGACAAAGTGCAGTGCCCAAGGTTCAAATCCCTGCACGCCAGTGTGCTGTGTTGGCCTGGCCCTTGGGGCGTGCTGAGACTGGGCACGGTGACACACACCTGCAATCCCAGTGCTTAGGAGGCTGAAAACAGCAGAATCACTATGTGTCCAATCTATCTAAGGAGACCCTGTAGATCCTATAGTAAATACATTAAAAAAGAATTACCGATATTATATAAATTGATTTCATGACCCACAAAATGAACACTACCTGGAGTTTGAAAAACATTGCTTAGATTAACACATTTCAGATTCCTAGTAATTCAAAGACATTGCATTTATTTATTTATTTATTTATTTATTTATTTATTTATTTATTTACACTGGAGCCATTTTTTTTTTTAACATGTCAAAATCTATGTAACATGAATTTTATCATCTTGGCTGTTTAAAGTATTCCATACCATGGAAATGAATGCACGCACATCGTCATGTAAGTCTCACCACCAGCTATGTACCTTTATTTAATTTCTTCAAGCAATTTTTGCCTAAAGATAGTTTGTAACTTTATTGCATGACTTTTCCTTCCGGCTTTCTCCCAACATTTCCACTTAGACTTAACTTTTCTTATCAGTAGTTAAAAGGATTCCAAGTAAGCTTGTAAGCACATCTTGGAAGGAGAACTGAGTAACATACAAGCCTCTGGATAAATCTGTGGCTAAACAAGGAAGCAGAATATAAAGTTTAAGACTAGAAATGTCAAGGTATCTGTAGAGAATTGAGAGCAGATTCCCTAGGCACAGGATTACAGCTTACAAAGCATTGAAAGTGTATCCAAGGAAAGGGATGTTCCTTTCACTTTAACCCAAATGAAGCAGACCAAGACATCATCTAGCACTTACGGTGGGGTTCTTAGACAAAAACAGAACACACTGTTCTTTGTAACAGCTTCAGCAACATGCCTGGTATTTGGATAATCTTACAGGGAACAGAAGACACTCATGTTAGTTATCAAAACAAAACCACAACATGGTTTGTGTAATGGCAAAGGCTATGGACAAGGCCATCTGATGAGGGGTTGTTTTACATATTCCTCAGCAGGACACCACATTATGTTTTTACTTATTCTATTAGTATGTGTAAATATTGTACTAAAGACTAAACATGGTATGTGAATGCTTGGTGTCTTTGATTTTTTTTTCCTTTTGTAAGACATAGGCCAAAAAGTTTTATGCCTTCTTTCTATCTCTATGCTGTTTGTTTTGTTTATTTTTATTATTTGTTTATTTATTTATTGTGTGTTTTATATTTTTAGGGATGGGTCTACAGAGTGTTCAGGGTCTCACTACTAGATCCACTAGTAGTGATCCGCCTGCGTATAGCCTTCCAAGAGCTGAGATTACAGGTGTGTGCCACTATGCCCAGGCTCAATTGCCATCTCAGCGTGCTCTGGTGGGTGGGTCAGCACATTAGGCCTGGGGATCTAACCACGGGCCTGTGAACCTGATTACAAGCACTTTAATCCACTGAGCTATTTGGCTGGCCCTTTATTCTATTTTTTTCCATCCATAATTTCATTGTTTGGTTTCCATCACTTTCTTTCTATCAATGTACCACATTTTATCTTAACTCTCAGATCAATGTTATATTGTGTCCAAGAAGAAAAAAACACTTAAGACAATTATCTTTATTTTAACAATTATTAATAAGTTCATGGAAATAATATCTATTTTTATTTTTGCTTTGTAACATTGGTAATAGTTATCAGACAAGTCTAAGATGCTACTATTAAACCATTTCATTTCCAAATGAAACATGACCTTATGTATTTGGCAAGTCTAAAGCATTCTCTCCACTGGGAGAACATTGTCACTGCCTTTCGTTGTCTTTGAGATGCAAGTTGTCATTCACTTGTCTCTTCTATATAATGTCAAAGTCCCTGACTTATGACACTGACATAGGTCATAAATGTAGCTTGCTTTCCAAAATATTACTTCTGCAGGCTGGACTTCCTTTTCCTGCCTGAAATAATCATTAGATGAATAATTCCTGCTTTGATGGTTTTGTTTGTTGCAAGCCTTTCTGGGAGGTCTGAGCCATTTTTCGTAAGACAAAAACAGGGCTTTGAGACCTTCTGCTGGTTGGTGATGCTCCTTGCTTTTGTCTCCTTCATGTATCCAGTAATTCTCAGCTCAGCATATCCCACTTAGATTTTTGTGAAATTCCTTTCACTCACCATGCCAGAGACTTCAGCTCATCAAGAAGGTTTTTTCAGATGGACTTCAGTAAAAATATTTTTCCTGAATATTAAGTTAATGAACATTTATTGTGAGTATTTAAAAAGTATATATGTGGAAAATAAAATAGAAGGAAAATATTACTAAGGACCTTCTGGCCAGAGGAATTACTACTATCCATTTGTCCATGGCCCTTCTCAATATGTCTTCTTGTTGCACCACTGTTGGGAACTTTGGAGGTAAAAGCAAAAGCTTCAGGGGTATTGAGGAAGTACATTCCTTTTTAAAAGCCAATTGATGTAAGTCTTAAAATATCAAAGCACCAAAGCATAACTGAATTGATCCATCCATTCACTAGAGAAAAGAGTATACAGCACTGGGGTAAGAAAATGCTCCCAAAGGCAGTGCCATTCTTGGATACTACCCAGATTGCATTGAGGGTAAATGAAGATTGTATTGAGAGTAAAGTATGGTAGATCAGGAGACATGGTTGGAGATTATTACTCCCCAATTTATCTTTATGTGTAACAATGGAAGTCAAGGAAGAAGGTACCCCAGACTGTCCTCACCCATTCCCACTGCTCTAGGTCACCAGCTCTGCATATAACAGCTCCAACCTTTTCCCTGCCATTTCAGAATTGTGTATCCAGATAGAGCAAAGCAAATATTTCCTCCTGCATCTAAAGATAAAGAGACCAAAGACCAAATTACAGTAACATCTCACTTCACCAGTGCTTACTCCACATTGGCAGACAGACACGACCACACCTGTGTTCCCCACGCAGACACAAACACAGCCACATTACCCAGAATTACAGAATGAATTCGCTTCATTTCCCTATGTCATTGATTCATAACATGATCTATACTGTGACTCAAAACAGAAATCTAGAAATATCCTAGAGTCTTATTTTTCTAGAAAATTACTAAGTGAGCATCAAGCTCAGTACAGCATTCTCTTTTAATTGAATCCAGATTATAAGCTCTACTTTAGGATGTGGTCTTTATATTGGAAAGTGCTTAGTAGCCAGCCTGACCAGTAATCTGCAAGTCAGTTACCAGGAAGTATTTTGGACATGATTTCTTTCTGTTATTTGTAAGAGTAGGAAGCGCTCATTGAGAGAAAGAATGCTTCTGTCTAACAGAGACAAAAGGAGCCCCCAAAGTGGCTTCCCACCAGCCCCACTTCTCAGGAATGTTTACTGAGCAAAGCCATAAGGTTGCAGTTTTAAGGAGGGACAGAACTATAGCCAATTTATATGATTACAAGTCCAGTAACCAGATAATATCAATCCAATGATAGATCATTGGATGATCACAGGATGGGTGTGAGGTAGGACAAAACTATATTCAACTAGTAAGGTTACAACAGGTATAATTTCTTGGGTAATATTGATTAAATGGGAATCAAATTTGGAATCAAGTCATGTAGCAAGTGCATATGAGATAGAGAAGTACTTTCCTGGAAGGGGTGGGTTAGGGAAGTTTGGTCCTCTACCTCAAGGAGATCGATGCCTGTTCAGAATATCAACCACTACTGTGCATCCCTAGGGGAAGTACACGGGTGAGGTGACTGTTTCTAGAATATCAGATTTACATTGTGAGCTCTGAGAGTTCTCTCCTCCATTCTGCTGGAACTGAAATAAACCTTGGGATTCTGACTGTTCCTTGAATCCAGAAGTGCTATTCTTTTGTGAGCTTCAGGTATGGCCAATGCTCATGATGCTCAGGAAACTGATTTTGCTACTCTTTATTTTGTTTTCCTTTCCACTAGCTTATCTCCCAGTCCCGTGTTTTCATATTGCAGCAAATATGGGCTCTAAGCCCCAAGCCATTGTGGTCTTTCATGTTTAAGTTCTTTGAAGGTAAGAAGATTTTTTTTGACTGTTTCTGTCCATACTAACACTTGAAAGTGACTCGTTACGTTTTAATCCCACTTCTGCACTAACTGCTTGGTCTAATAAGATGAGATATTCAGATGTCTTTCTAACTTCATTGAAAAGATTTGTACTAGATGAAAGGATCTAGCCTTGGGGGTGGGGAACTCTAGGAAATAAAAGAAAACAAGTATGAAAAGGTTCATTGTAGCCCTTAATCCTAATGTGACAGAAACTGACAGGATATTCCAATTTCTAGCACATTTTTATAGCAAGCCACAGTGTAAAGACAGGCTAAGAACCAAAGAGGGAACAAGAAAAAATATGGCAAATTTTCTATGAAATGCTTAGAATTTTCCACGCTATCCACGTTGGTCTTGAGTGCATCATTGTTGATTTGCTGAAGTGAATCTGAGTCCCAGTCATGATTTGATTGCTTGTGATCCTTACCTTATTTTTTAATGTATAGTCTTATCCTCTTTATCCTTAAGAAGTCATAGTTTCGCATGTTGACCCTTTAAGATCAGTTAAGTCATTAAGTTATTACTGTATTTGGAATGAGGCGATATGTTCTGTTCAACCATCGCGTCATCTTCTTTTGTCATCTTGTTAGTCATTCTTCTCTCATTAATAAAGGAAGGAAAAGTTTATTTAACTCACATTTACTTGGAGGTTTCAGTCCATGCTCATCTGGCTCCAAGGCAGAGCAGCACGTGACAGAGCGCAATCTTTCCTTGGGGTGGCAAAGAGCAGAGAGACAGAGAGAAAGGGAGGAGTAGCAGCGCAGGCAGCCAACTGGCTTCTCTTCTCATATTATAATGCAAATTGCCTGCCCCAGGGCAATTGCAGCATCCACACCCACAATTATTAATTACAAATTCCAGAAGCCACCCCAGGATGACATGAGACTTTGGGGGACACCTATACACAATCTATAACATCCTTGCTCTTTTCCAAGATGGTGGAAACTATAGTTTTAATATCAGCACTCCTCTCCATCTTCAGGTCAAAAACATATTTTGAGTGAACTGAGCTAAGCTGGAGGAAAGGAGGGAGAAACAGGAACGAACTGGAACCATGTGTGTGAAATCATTATCCCCAGTAGACTGTCTGTTATCTCCTATTTTAGGTAGGAAAGACAGCTGCGAGGATGAGAGTCTGCTCCTGGTGCTCTCCTGGTTGAGCTCAGGTTTGTCTTTCACTGCCCAGGGCTTTGTAATGCATGTCTAGATTGCTTCTGGAGTTCTCTCCAGCTTTAATGTGCTTTGGACTCAGGGCACTGTCTTTCCCTTCATCACATTACTGATTTCAAGTCTTTTTTTTTTTTTTTAATATTTTTCTGCTTTACACTGGTTCCAATTTAAGCTGCACACAGAGTAGTGTCAGAAAAGTCATTGTGGCACTTCCGATTGCTCTTTTTATCTTCTCTCCTGAAGTGATTTTGATTGTCAAATTGAATCATTTCTCCTCTAATATTGTGCTCTGCATATGTTTTGCAAAATCTCTG
Organism: Myocastor coypus; assembly: GCA_004027025.1. Classification (NCBI taxonomy): domain Eukaryota; kingdom Metazoa; phylum Chordata; class Mammalia; order Rodentia; family Myocastoridae; genus Myocastor; species Myocastor coypus. The sequence continues at coordinate 23,074 of PVJA010030056.1, forward strand.
CATGATGCAATATCTTTTAATGAGCTTTCTTGTTTGCAAGAAGAATGAAGGGCAGAAATAATCGTGGCTTTTACAAGAACAGGCAATTGCATGGGTCCCCTCCAATGATGGAGTAATCTGTGGCTAGAAGACCAGGGCTAGGGAATCTTGTGATGACAACTAGAGATGAAAGGCAGGATGAACTCAAATAAATAGCTGTGTTGCCTGATTTCTTCAGAAAGTATGTTTGGTTATGTTCTGACAAGAGCTACAGTCATTACTGTAGACTTGTCTGCCATTCTGTCCCACACAGTGTTAAGATCCTGTGGTCCATGTCATGCTCATGTGAAGATGGACTTCCAAGAAAGGCTTTGCATGGCTTCTATGTTCATATCTGCAAGTATGCAAAAGCAAGGTGTATGTCAAGAGGAAAGGAGCAGTAGAAACTGCTAATAAAGGTAGGAACACATGGACATTTAGTCCAAGGAAGTTTAAATGCATCATCCCTTTGGATAACTTTCATAGTAGACTGAACAGCCGTGTTAGGGAAAAGCTATCTCTCTGCTTTATTAATGACCTGAATGGATGATTTACTGACAGTTCTTATGTCTCATTTTCTTACTTGAAAAGTTGTCTTCTAACTGAATGTTGTACTTTCTTTCTCTATATACTTTATATTCAGTTAAATACTTCTAAGTTTCAAAATTTTAAGCCCACTTACACATTCATAAAATAGTGATTGAAATTAACAGAAAGGGCAAGCTATTAGCTTTTCTTTAAATTGATAAATTAAAGACAGTGATGAGGAAGATTTGCCTTTAGTGGAAGATATTGATCATGCTCTATTTGAAAATATTCTCATTCTCTGTTAGTGTTGGCCAAGTACAGTGATATTACTGGGGTAAGAAGTGGGCCAGGCAAATTATTAGGAAATATGATTTCAGTCTTTGTGGCACATGATTATAACCTCAGTATTCTGGGAGGTTGAAGCAGGATCACCTCAAGTTTCAGTCTAGTATGGGAAACTTGTGATACACTATCTTAAATTAAAATACTAAAAATGGGATATGGACAATGTAGCTCCATGACAAGACCTATGGTTCAATCTCCAGTAGTACAATCAAGAAGAAAGGACAATGAGGTGGATGAGAAGGAGGAGGAAGAGGACAAGAAAACAGAAGAGAACAAAAAGAATAAGAGAAAAATATAAAGTTGTTAAAATAGTTTGGAATATATGCCGGTATCTAAAACAATCTTATACTGTTTCTACCAAATGAAAAAAAAATGTTTTTGTAACCATCTACAGCATGAAGTATATTACTTCTTATCTACTATTAAAGGAAAATAGCAATTGGCCTAGGGATACAATTTCCTGGGTCTAGATTTAAGACATTAGAAGAAGGTGATACCTTTTTCTTATATTTGCATATCATAGTCTGGATTATTTACAAACAAATACTAAGTGATTAAAATGAAAAAAGAGACCAAAGTCTGTCTTTCTTGAGATTCCATTCACTAGCAGAGATTAAAAATGATAAAATTTCTTGTATATCAAATATCCTACATACATATGCATGTATGTGTGACATATTTAATATTCATTGTTAAACACAAATGCCATCTACTTGATGTAATACCTTAACTTTTCTGTAAATTTTTTGTAGAGTTCAACAATAGGTCTATTGGGATCTGGGCTTTTGTTACATTTTTAATTTCACTGGCTGATATTAGGTTATCTCAGTTTTTTATATATTCTTGGTTTAGTATTAATAAATTAATTGTGTCTAGGAATCTGTCAATTTCTGCTGTGTTTTCTATTCTATTAAAGTATAGTTTTTCATGTTAGGTATTATTGATTTGTGTTCCTGTGTAGTCATTGTAATTTTCTTTTTTTTTATTTCTAATTGCTTGAATTTGTGTGTGTGTGTGTGTGTGTGTGTGTGTGTGTGTGTGTGTTTTCCTATTTTGGATGAGGTTAGCTAATAGGTTATTAATTTTATTTATTCTTTCAAAGAACAATTTTTTTGATTCATTGATTCTTTTTACTTTTTCTTAGTCTCAATTGCATTAATTTCTGATCTTTTCTTTATAATTTCCTCCCTCATATGAGCCTTGGTTCTGATTTGTTCTTTTTCTACAAGTGTGAGGTTGAATATTACATTGTTTATTTAAGCTTGTTCTACTTTCCTGATGTGAGAGTTCATCATTATAAATTTACCTCTTGGGAGTGCTTTCACTGTGTCCTGCAACTTTAAGTACATTGTACCAACATTATCATTTTAATTATATAAACTATTTATTTTCAACTTTAATTTTCTCTGTGATCCATTGATTGCTCATAAGGATGTTATTTAATGTCCAAGAGTTTATATAGTTTTTATGATTTTGTTTGTCCCTCATTTCCAGTTTCTTTTTTGCTTTGGTCAGATAGTAAGAATGGGATGATTTTAATTTCTCTACATGTATTTAAGCATGTTCTATGGGCGCATATGTGCTTTACTTGGAGAATGTCACATGTGCAGCTCAACAGAATGTAAATTCTGATGTTTTAGTGCAGAACATCCTGTAGATATCTACCAAGTACATTTGTGCATAGGCTTGGTTTAATTTGATATTTCTTTTTTTGATTTCTTTGTTTAGTTGATTTATCTATTTGTGAGAATTGAGTATTAAGGTCCCTTACTACAATTGTGTTAGTTTTTGTTTTTGCATGTGTGTTAATATATGTTTTATGTAGATGAATACATCAATGTTTGGTTCATATGTAATGATTGCTATCTCTTCTTAGTGTTTTCCCTTAAAATGAATATAGTGGCTTTCTTTGTTTCTCTAAACTTATCCTTGGTTTAAACTTTACCTTGTCTACATATATACTGTATGCTGCATATCTTGGTTCCCCATGACATGGAGAATTTTTTCCATCCTTTGAATTTTAGTTTACAAATCTATGTCTGGGTTAAATGCATCTCTTGAGTGAAGCATATTGTAAATATTGTTTCTTGATCTATTCTTCCAGTCTGTTTCTTTTGATTGGTGAATTGAGACCATTTATATAGATGACTATAACTGGTATGTATTGAATTATCTTTTACATGTTATTTTCCTTTTGTGAGTGTGTTATGCTTCTACTCTGTTTAATTAAACAGAGGGTGTGCTCTCTCTGGTGGCCTTTTCTGTGGTG
>PVJA010030057.1:0-26147 GCA_004027025.1 Myocastor coypus
TTTTTTTTTTTTTTTTTCTTGTTTCAGAACCTTTGTTTATTGACTCATTTTTATGGTCGGCTCAGCCCGCCCCGAGGGCAGGGCTGGTGCAGCATGTGGTGCCGGGGATCTAACCGTGGTCCCTGAAGCTGCCCAAGCTTCCCCAAGCAGGCACTTTAGACCACTGAGCCATCCCGCCGGGCCAGTTTAAAATGAGAGGAATGTAGGACAAGAGCAGTGTGGGCGACAAAGCTCACAAATCCTTCCGGTTTCAAAACCAGCCCTGGAAGCCACAGTGCCCAGGGTTGACTGGGTTGGTGCTAGCTTTAATTTTAAGGGTGAGATCACATGTCTTTGGAAATAAGTTAGATTGAAGAAATTCTTCTCTTGAGAGAAAGATTTTTTTAAAGAGAATCCATAATTGGCTCCTGAATAAAAATGGGAATGAAGGGAAAAGTAGGTACCAGCCATGCATATTAACTGTAACTTTTTTATTTAAATCAATTCAGTTACAATAAAGAAAAACACTTCTAACCTCATTTCAGCTTAGTATGACCATGATCCCAGACAATTAGCAGGCTTTTTGAGAAGTTTTCTGATGTTTTAAATGAATGGCTATCACTGAACTATTATTTTTTTAACTGATCAGTGCAATGATATTACAGTAGCAATGTATTAGCTCATTGCTACTGTACATGAAAATAGCTCAAACAATAATAGCCATTACCAAGTGTAGATTTTCTTTTTGTGGGGGGAATTTACATGTAGAGAGATGACCAAAAAAAAATCCTTAAAAATGTTTGAATTAGTTCTCTTACTGGGCAGACAGTACTTTAAGTAGGTAATATGTATTTGAGTCACCACCCAGAAGCTGCTCATCCATAGTACATTTTTTTTTTTTTTAATTGTCGCCTGCCAGAAACTCTTACCTTTCATCTGGAGTTCCCTGGGCCTGCCTTCGCCACTCGAATTGAACTGTATGTGCTGTGTGCTGTAGAGGTGTGCAGCTAAAATACGTTTATTCTTAGAAATATTTTAAAAATATTTTAAAATGTTTTCCTTTGCAGAATCAGACACAAGTTTGGCAGAAGGAAGTGTCAGCTGCTTAGATGAAAGTCTTGGACATAACAGCAACATGGGCAGTGATTCAGGCACCACGGGAAGTGATTCAGGTACTGCCTAACTGTTGTGTAAACCTTAAAAAGTGTGAAATAAGACACCATAGAGTGGAATGCGTGGGGCTGTGCATACCCTCCCTAATGTATTTATGCAATTAAAGCAATTCTTTTCTACACTGAATCATTCTGGAACTTTGCCATTTACTTTCTTTAAAAGTGTAACTTACAAAAGTCTTAGAACCAAATTGTAATTTTTCACCCACTACATATTTTTGGGGGGAGCCTGGTATATACCACATTTCATAAAGCCATGTCACCAACTTTGTTCGTGCTATCTGTTTCAGTTCACTTGGACCATACTTAAGCTTTGTATGCAGTCAGTAATTTGACAATCTCAAAATGCTGCTTTTTATTAGAATTCGTTTTAAACTTTAAAAAAAAATAATGCTTTCAATGAAAGAAATGGCTATAGGTAACAAATGAGACCCCTCTTTATAAGAAGAGCTAGAAATTTTATTCAGTTAAGAGTTCCAGTTTATACAGATAGCTTTAAAATAGGAGTAGAGCTTATAAAATATTCTGTTCCATAAATGAAAATGTCACTAGGTATTTCCAAATCACTCTCCGTGGTGGTAGTGTAAAACCAGCAATGACGGAGAGCACCTGTTCTCAACTCTAACCAGACCAGGTCACCAATACTTTCTCCTGTCAGATTTCCCACTAGGGAATTTAGTAGGGTCATAGCATTTCTTCCCATGGCTTCAATGTATATTCCTTGATTACTGTTGAGCTGGACTATTATCATCCCTCAAGTATGAATGATGGGTTGTGGCATACTTTTTACACACAGCACTATGTTTACCCATATGTTTGAAATAATTCCTAATTATCGTTAATACATCACTAACAAAAAATGCTTCGCAATGTGTCCTGATATAGAAGCAGTGGAAAGTGGGCAAATGAAGAGACAAATTATTTTAGTCTTTATTTGTGATTTATTTCTTTTCACTTTAAAAAATTCTATAGTTCAGATCACCCTACACCATCAGAATGATCTAAATATAGACAAGTAAGAGGCTTAAAAGGGAAAAATTGTCTACATAAAGATGGTCATCTGCCCTAAGAATGCTCTACATTGGTTTCAAATATTGCTTTTATTTGTACTTTTTTTTTCTCACAATCATAGTCCTGAATCACAGAATAAAGTGCAGCAGTTTGAGGAAAGCCAATTCACCAAATATCAGCCATAATTTTAATTATAATTTATAAGGATTAATTTTCTAATCAATTCAGTGTTCCTTAAGTTCTTGCCCTTTGCTTATTTCTACTGATTTCATTTTTTTCTAGCATAAAATTATTAAATTTAGTGATTAATATGTCCTACATTTATGCTACATTTTATTGATCTTAGATTTCAAAATGTACTCTAGGTAATATTTAACATTATTGGGGATTGTTTTATGCTTGTGAGCCCAATCCTACTTTTTATTTGTCTAAGTCAGGGCTTTTCATCAATCTTTATTCATTCAATAAATATTTAAAGACTATCTTCTATGTACACAGTGTCTTGCCTACTTAGAGCCATTAGCTAATGTATTTGCTGATTTTTAGTCTTCAGTGTGGCATGAAAGATGTAGTCAATCCAAATGCAGCTTACCTTTGGAGAGCAAACATATTTTCAAAGACAAACACCTCTTTAAGACAAACACATTTTCAAGGGACATTATTGAAGATTTGATGGGTCAGTTTTTAGGAGCAAAGAATTGCTTTACCTAACGGGCAGTAAAATTCTGAAATAATAAAAACATTACATCCCTTACCCTCAGGTGCATTCTGTAGTTGAAATAGCAATCAACTCATTTAAAGATTTTTGTAAATTTGTGACCTATCAACATAATGAGTCAATGAAAGGCATGAAAGTGTCTATTAGGTTTTAACCGTTCCGGTTGACAAAAGATGTCTTATTTGATTTCCCTCATCGTTCTTCAGAAGTCATATAGTACCCCCTAAGACCACAGAAACAAACCAGCACAATCACATTATGCTCTCTATGGAAATATTATATCACAACAAGGTATAATTATTGGTTGTTTTGAAGTTTCAACATTCTGATTGTATTAAGAAATATGTTTTTCCATCATGAATTTTTAGAAAGAAAGAGAGATACTACTTCTAAAAAAGTGGCAATGTTTGTGTCAACACACATTGGCCTGAAATGTAGAAAGTATTTCCTTGCTATTTCAAGGTAATGCCTATTAATATTCATCCAAATGGAATGGTGCATTTTTCTGTGGTTACACACCATAGGTAAAGGAATACTTTGTCGATTTCAAACACATGCAGTGACAGACCTTTTCTCTCCAAGAATAACTCAGCTGTCAAAATCAATGTGAGAATGAAATTTGCCACATGGTGTAGTTCCAATAGAATATTATTATTTAATCCTCGTTTTACTTCATTTTTTGACCACTTGTGTAGTGTAACTATACTTTAAGATCTTTAATCATTATTTTGCAATGTAATTCGAAACCCATGTAGGCTTTAAATACTATTTTCATTATTGTGTTTCATTTATTATGCTTTTCAGAGAGGCAAAAATAAACAAACAAGCAAAAATCCAAACTTCTTTTTTTATAAAGGAAATTGGCTCCCGATGCACTGATATCAGCCCAGTTTTCTCCTTCTGGTTACAGAGAAGAGAAACACTTTTTTCATTATGTGGATAAATTCTCCCTTCCCTATGTCAGATGATGTGATAAGCAAGAACCAGGCTGAATATTTAACACACACCAGCTCTTTTGCTTTGGATGCTATTCTCACGCTGAATCCAATTCTATTTTTTTTTTAAATATCCACTGTGCCCTTCTCTCTTAAACTTGGGGATGCCCATCTCTTTATCTTGATTCAAAAATATAGCAGCTTATGCAGCTATCTAGCCAGCCATAATCTTGGTGCAGCAACACAGCCACTAAACTGAAGTTCTCGAAGCAATAACTATAATTTGACAGTGCATGACAGATAATAGCTGTTTGGCAAATATTTACCATACATCAATTTGTAGTCCACAAGCAGTTAATTAACAGCACAACTGTGTTCTGGAGTGAGATTTTGTAGTTGCATTGTGAACACACTACCTTTTAAAATTTTACCTCTTCTACAGTGTATTGGTACAAGCTGGGCATGGTGGCACACGCCTGTTATCCCAGCACTTGGGAGGTTGAGGCAAGAAGATTAATGTGAGTTTGAGACAAGCCTGGGCTACACAAGTGAGCTTAAGGCCTGAACTGCATGGCGAGATGCTGTCTCAAAAAGGCAAAAAAAAAATGAAATGAGATAAAGTGTATTAGTACAGCAAATATTTCATATGCATAAATGATGTTGATATTTACTAATTGGACTTGGTGCCTTGGTTTAGGCTCCTGGATAAAAAATTAGGTTCCTAATGTTTTAGAAAATTAGTATACATTGCTCTGCTTTTTTACTTTGTTATTCAAGGATTTAGTAGTATGAAACACAAAAGGAGAAACAATTGTTAAAAAACAAAACTATTATAAGAAAGAATTTTATTGCTTTTATAATCTATGCAAGAATTTTCAAACTTTCATGAAAATCAGTAAAGGGAATGTATTAGTGTCTTGTAACAAATTTCCTTGATCAAATGACATTTTAGCAAGTTTATACTCCTGAATCTTGGCTTAGACACTGCTGAATATACATCTTACTTCATGAACTGGGAAATATCCTCATTCTTTTTGTAAAGTTACATGATATGTGCTCATAATGGAGGTGAAATGTTAGGATTTAGGTTGCCTCTAAACCCATTTTGTAGAAAAGTAATGTTCTTAGATGATTCTGAATTTTACATAAATATAATAAAGTGAACTATTGTAAATTCTACAAAGCCCCACACAAACACAGAGTACTTGCACATTGTGCATCTTAATTGCCGCTGATCTTCTGTGAGTTTTTCATGACAGTCACATTAAATTTAATGAATCAGCAGGTGATCTGCTGATAGGCTACTTGCATTACATCTGTCTTTATTCATCCATTCAGGAAATAAATTTCCTGCCCAGTGAGTAGATGACTCTTGCTAAGTGATATTTGGTATGAATTTTCCTGCCTATGCAGCTAGTACTGTCACAAGTTACAGCTTACTCAAGTCAAATCATTCAGCTGGTGAAATGAAGCCATCAACAAGTTTTGAGAAGTTAATGGGATTGTATTAGTTTAGTTGGGGTGCAATTATTGATAAGGGAAAGTATGCCAGTAAGAACTGTCCCTTCTCTTTTTCTGGTGATTGCATAAAATGCAAGATAGCCTTTTAAATTAATGTATTTATTTTACTGCACTAATTTTAAGCTATACAGTTTTAGATCTTCCAGATAAATGTGGGTAGTTCAAGACAGAATATATTTAAACCAAGGTATGTTATGATAACCTAATTCTTACCTTCATAAAATTAATGGACATTAGCACTACTTTATCATTACCATAAATTTACAAATATCTATATTATTTGGAAGTATTTTAATCTATGGTGCTTCAGATTTCAGGAAAATACTTAATATGCAGAGGCATACATGTAAAGTCACAAAGATCACAAATTATTGCTTTTCTTCTGTTTTTGAGACAGGGTCTCGCTGTACAGTTCAGGCTGGCCTTGAGCTCAGTTTTGTAGCCCAGGCTGGTCTCAAACTCTCACCGATCCTCCCGCCTCAGCCTCCCGAGTGCTGGGATTACAGGCGTGTGCCACCACGCCTGACCAAATATCACAAATTAAATGGCAAAATTAGTCAGAATTTAGTTTGAAACTATAAAATTACTTTTAGCATCACTTGAAAATCTAGCAATTAAAGGGTAGCTTGGGAAGAATTTCTGTCCTACTCTCTGGATATTGCATTGTATAACCTAATTTCCTCAAGTGGGACAGAGCTTTTCATACACACAAACCTAGTTGGCAAACCCTATCTGCAGGTTTCACATCTACACTCAACCAACAATTGATCAAAATACTTTTTGTACTAAACACGTACATTTTTGTAATCATTGTGTCCTACATAATACAAAATAACAACCACTAGCATAACCCTCACACCGCATAGTAAGCAATGTAAATATTATCTGAAGGGTGTGGGGGAATGAGGTGAACACTTTGGTATTCTCAGAGAGTTTGAAAACAATCTCAGATATAAGGTCTCTGATACAGATAAAGGGGGATTAAAAATTCTACTGTTTTGATTCCTCTTAATGGTTTAGGGCAAGGGCTAAGAAGAAGAAAAAAAAGACATAATCATTAACCAAAGGAAAGGAAGTCTATGTGTTAATAACTACAACTGCCAATCCTGCACCAGATCATTTTCTGTAAATTCACCTTGGCGTTTCCCACTCCCTGAAAACCTATCACCAGTCCCCGCATTCCCCAGACCTCTCAACTGTTAACTCACTCACTTGGGGGCACACACACTTCTCCACTTTCATGATAGAGTCCCTGGGTTACAACCTGAAGAGGTAGAGGACACACTGATATGTGGGTACAGAAAACCAAAAGGCACTGAAGCCACAGAGGCCTATGTGCGGTTACAGACTGATTTATTTTACTGCCCCTTCTTTTGTTTTTGTGCTTTTTAACTTCCTTCAGATGAAGAGGATGTGGCAACAAGAGCATCTCCTGAGCCAGAACTGAAGCTCAGGTCTTACCAAATGGAAGTTGCCCAGCCAGCTTTGGAAGGGAAGAACATTATCATATGCCTTCCTACAGGCAGTGGGAAAACCAGAGTGGCTGTTTACATCACCAAGGATCACCTGGATAAGAAGAAACAGGCATCCGAGCTTGGAAAAGTTATCGTGCTTGTCAATAAGGTATTCAGACAATACAAAAGTCACTTCACTTCTTCATTTTCCTTTCATTATTCTAAACCTCTTCTGTAATAACATGTGTAGCCATGTAATACCAATATTTAACTTAGGCATAAAGTCAAAATAAGACATTTATTTTACTTTTAAACAGTTTTTATAGGTATGATTAGTACAGGATTGGCCTTAAAATGGAATTCTTTCTATAAAATCAGAACATTGAATAAACGTAGGTATAAGCCATGTATAAATATTACATTACCAAAATACACTTTAACATCAGTTGATTTAAATTATCATTACATATAAACATGAGTGACCTGAAAATATCTCTGGATTCTAGATGGAATATTACCTTTCAGAAGTCTCTTTGAAATGACCAGAAGGGCTGGTCAGACAGCTCATCAGATTAAAGCACCTCTTTAGGCAATGCAGGGATGGGGTTCCATCACCATCATGCCATGCCAGGCATGCCCCTGGGGTGTGCTGAGTCAGCGACTGAGACTAGGAGCAGTAGCGTGCCTGTAATCCCACATTGGGAGGCTGAAAACAGTAAGATCACTATGAGTCTGATCTGTGTAGTGAGACCCTATAGAAGCTGTACTGAAAAGATGGCCAGACCTCTTTATCCAGAATACATTACCACATGGTTTGAAATAATAAAAAGTTGAATGAATATTTGGTTTATCTGTATCAAGTTAAATATATACTGTTCAAAGATTATATGCTGTAAACACTTAATATTAAATGCAATTGAAGTTTTTCTTTGATAGTTTGTATCTGTGTGTGTGTGTGTGTGTGTGTGTGTGTGTGTGTGTGTGTGTGTCTTTTTCAGACAGAGTCTCTCTATGCAGCTCAGGCTAGCCTTGAGCTCATTTTTGTAGCTGAGGCTGATCTCGAACTCACACTGATCCTCCTGCCTTAGTCTCCCAAGTGCTGGGATTATAGGCGTGTGCCACCATGCCCAGCTCAATAGTTTGCATCTTATATCTGACATTTTCTTCATTATAAAAGAAAACCTAGTTATTTGAGCTTTCTCCACGTAAATGAAAATGTATCAATTTATAAAGTTATAGATCAGGGATATTATTTCCATTTTATATAATAAATTTAAGTATATGGTTCACAAGCAGGAATAGTCTTTGTTTTCTCTCTCTCCCTTTACATTAAAGCATTTATTTATTTATTTATTTATTTATTTATTTATTTATTTATTTATTTATGTTATGGCTGGCTCAGCCCTGGGGTTGGGGCTGGCGCAGCATGTGGTGCTGGGGATCACACTGAGGTCCCTGCGGTTGCCTAAGCTTGCCTAAGCAGGCACTGTAGACCACTGAGCTATCTCATCAGCCTTCTCTTTTGTTTACGTAAGATACAGCAAGGCAAAAAAAAAAAAAAAGAACTTACCATGTTTTACATTTCTGTTATGACCGATAGGTTTTAATTCCAACCTGCTCTTCAATACTAAAGCTCATACTGAGAATCCACGCTTTGAGTAATTTCTGTCTTGTAATTCAAAATGCGTTTTGTGCGCATCTGCTAAATTTAAACAGCTCTCTTTTACACACTCATCTCCACTTTTATTTATCTACTTATTTTGCTGATAATTGTCCTTCATTAGACTGCATTCGTCCATAGCTTTTCATATATTCCCTTTCCAAATGATATCACCTTTTAGAATAGCATAACTTTGAATACTGTTTCTACCACACAGTTTAGTTCTGACAAGTTACTTACCTTAGTTGATTCATCGTAAAATTAACATGACTACCATGTTCTGAAGCTCAGATTAGATTGTATTTAAGTGTAGAAAAGAACCTATTTAATGACTCAAGAGATATTAACTCTTTCTTCCACCCATTCACCTCAGCTTTAAGATTAATGAAATAAATACTCTAACCAGAATACTTCTAGAAGTTCTAGATGTGGAGAAAGGAATAAAGTTTAATGGGTTCAAAGCTACGTAAGCTGATATTTTCATGCCATTTGATCATTTTATCATTTTTCTCAAATACAGCTTTACCATATACCCTCTCAAAAAAGATTTTTCCCTGTTATCTCTTTTTTAGTTATACCACTTCCTCTGAACTGTATAGCCCCAAAGGCTAGGAGTTATTTTTTATTCACTTCATTCTGGTATTTCCTTATCTGTTATTTTCTTATCAGGCAAAGAAGCATTCTTTGAGATCTAGTTTTCTTCTTTTGCAAAGTTGTTCTCTCATTTCTGCTGGGTAACTTTGAGCTAGGGAGGCAATCTCTCTCCTGAAAGAGCAGACTTAGCTCTTCTTTGAACAACTGACCCTGTTAGAAAGCCATACATATATTCAACCAAATTCCTTTCTCCATAACACACACTCATAGGTTATAGTTCTTTCCTCTATGATTATGTAGAATGAGTTCTAATGTTCCTGTCTCATAGTAGCTCTTCACAAAGAATAGCTTGTGGGTCCTATGGTATTTTTCTTTCCACACTGAAATGTATCCACTGTTCTTTTAATTGCTGTACGTGGGATGTGGTTTCCAGATTCTTCATTATGCTAAGTTTTCCTTCTCTTTCAGATATTTATCTAGACCCTTTTTAAAAAGAGGGTCCAAAGAAAGAAAATACTACAGATATGGTCTTACCATAGTAGTGTACGGGAGATGACATTCCCCCTTTACTCTGCCCATGACTGGTTTGCCCTTGGCACCCACAAATTCATCCGTACCTTGCTATACTCAAAGATTTTAACTTTCTATTCATTTGAAATCGGTTAAGCTATAGCAGTCTTATGTTTATGTGGCTCATTTTAACCTTAAATGCAAATACTTATGTTTACCTTTTGAAATCATTTTGTTTGATCATTTCAGGCCTCGTGGTTTTGTATGCATCTAAGGCACCTTCCTTGAGATTTCCCTTTATTCCATGCTTCATTCTCGTCAGGAAGCTTTGTCCAACAGCACTAGGGGATTCTTGCAGACAGCTATGATTAAGTACTAATTTCTCTTTATCATTCACTGCACTGTTAGGTTAACACCCTGATCTGCTTCCCAATGGTTTTTCCAGACTTCCTGGAAACCCCAGCACTAGTTCTCTCCCTTATTTCATAACTGTTAACCGCCCTGTTTCTTTGCATTGTCAAATAATTTCAGCTTTCTATTTAATTGAATTAGCAAGTCTCCAGCCCAATAAGTCAAAATAACCCAAATGTTTTACTTAAGCCTAAGGTACTCTAAACTTTGATCTAGAAAAGAGAAGTCTTGCTCCTTAATGTGATTTACTTTCATCTCCTCTGCCCTTGCCAGAGTTATCTCTTTCAAGTGCGGGGAGAAATGAAAACACCACCTGTGCTCCCAGCCTTTCCATTTCCTATCAGGGCTTCCACCTCACAAGAACTAAACTCCAGGTTGCTTCAGATGCTAGAGTACAGCCCCATAGGATTCAGCAGAAGTGGGCAGCAGTTGGATTTGATGATTCTTGGCAAACACTCTGTCACATCTCAGGAAAAGGCTCCAAGGAGACTGCACACCTCCCGATTAGCCATGTCAGACTTGCATCTGGCTTTCTTTGTGTCCTCCATCAGGAATCCGTGCCACTCAGAGTGAATATCAAGATTCTCAGCATCTCCCCTTATCTCTAGTATCTCTGTCCCTGTATCTACTGATAGCTTCTTTTCGTTCTCTAGATGTAAACATGCTTCCCTTTAGAAAGTTTTCACTCAACTTTTATGGGCAGAACTTTACATTGCTATCATTCTCCACGGTGCAGAAATCATTAATTATATCATCTAGCATGAGTTTATTGAAAAATAAATCAAATGTAGAACCTATACCCAAGGAAACTATGAATTATAAAAAATGATAAGCTTATGTATATGATATAATAATTAATATTTTCATGCACTTATGAAGCATCACTGTATACATTATCTTATTAAATCCGCATAGCTATTCTATAAGGTAATCATTATTATCCCATTTTTCCCACCAGAAAATTGTACCTCTAGGATTTTGGCCTCTTAGGGGCCACCCAACAAATCAGAAGCAGAGATGAGATCTGAATCCTTCTCTACTGAAGTCACCTGTTCCTCTTTTTCTACCATCTTCTCCAGATAAAAAGAAAACATGTATAGTATAGCAGAAATTTTTTAGAGTACTAACACTGTATTATCTTCTACTTCATCTCATTTTCATACCAGTATACTAGGTAGACCTTCATGGTTATTTTTAATGGGAAAGTAAAGATGCCTGAAATGAGCCACGCCTTGCAAGGGTCACCCACACACAAGCATCTGGTGTGACTCTTTAGAGCTCTCTTCCTCCTAGAGGATGCTCTTTTTCCACAAACTGATTTCTACTCTGTTTCTCAGAGGTCTTTTCTGATTCCATTCTCAGATCATTTCTTATGTTTTACACAGTGGAAATAGTATTTGTCAAAAAAAAATCAATCAGGAGTGGCTTTGTGGAAGAGTGAAATGCTGTTGCTCTATAACCTTATAGCCTTAATGATCACATGAGAGCTTCATTAAACAAAGGCTTCAAGACTCAGTCCTTGGAGTTAGTCTCCAGTCTGTAGTTTTGTGTGGGCTCCAACGTCTGAACTTTCCAAATCTTTTAAGTGATTTTGTGGCAGGAAAACAGAAAGATAGGCCATTGAAGAAAGGAAAAAGAAAAACCACTGACAGTTTTTCCTCCCTGCTCTTTCTGCCTTGTGGTTACATTCTCTTACTCATCAGCCTTAATTATTTTAAACTTTATTTATTTATATTATGGCTGGCTCAGCCCACCCTGGGTTGGGGTTGGCACAGCATGTGGTACTAGGGTTCGAACCATGGTCCCTGCAGTTGCCTAAGCTTACCAAAGCAGGCACTTTAGACCACTGATCTATCTTGCTGACCTAATCAGCCTTAGTTATTGATCTTAAGTCCACTTGGAGTTCATCGATTCCATGTTACCTCTTTCATCACTGTCTTCTCCACATCGTTCTTGGAAGCCTTCACTAAACCTACAGAATAATAATGTAAAGCCATCTTCTCCATATGTAACATCCTCAGCAAAGGGGATATACTGCCTTTACTTAACACATAAGGGGTGCAACTCAAGTAAAAAGGTGAAGCACAGATATGCTACAGATTAGTGACAAGACATCCACTGATTACATTGCAGGAAACTACAGTAAGAGGGGTATAATGTGAATTGGTTGAGGCTTGCCCTTGAAACTTTCCCTTCCAATTCTCTGTTTGCCACGCTGTATTCCTCTGGGGCTTCCATTGGCAAATCCTACTAGGCTAGGCCTCTTGGCAAGGCATTGCTCATCTCTCCCCAAATCCAGGAAGTACACTGACTTGGTAGTAAGGTGGAGCATGGAAGCATCCAGCCAGCTACCTCATCAGACTTTCCAACACGCAATCAACTGAAAAGGGTGAAGCCATTCACTTCTTTGCCACATCAATTTACCATTGTGGTTTTGCTTGATCCCAAGCAAACAACTGGGTGAGTTACTACTGCAGTATAACTCACAAGGATCCTGTGAAATGTTGGGTATAAATTTAAAATAAACTGCTTGATCTTCAGAGCTTAGCCATGCTCCAAAAATTAAAAATATGTTCTCTATCTAACATTAATTTTAATTTAACTCTTGACTGAAGTATAGTTTACCAAAATAAAATTTCCTCTAAACCCTTCACTTGAACAGTGAGTAGTTTCTTCCTGTCTGATATCATTTTGTGTGTTTTTCCTGAGAGAAGTATTAATTCTGTTAAAATAAGGTGCTTAATTTTATTCTGTTTGAGAGATGTGGTCAGCTACACTGAATGGATGAATGGACCAAAGGCACTAAGCATACCTCATACACTTCTGAGTTCCACGTACAATGTCCACCCCAAACAAACAAACAAACAAAAATAGAACAAGAAGAAATTCCTATTGAATACAAGGAATGGTGAAGACACTATTACATACAATTAACTGATAATATAAACACTGCTTCTAATATTTCACACATTGTAGGCCTTTTTCTTCTTGCTCTGACTTTGTTTCTTTTTCTCCCTTTTTAATCTCATCTTTCAGGTGATGTTAGTTGAACAGCTCTTCCACAAAGAGTTCAAACCATTTTTGAAGAAATGGTACCGTGTTACTGGACTAAGTGGTGATACTCAACTGAAAATATCATTTCCAGAAGTTGTCAAATCCTGTGATGTTATTATCAGTACAGCTCAAATCCTTGAAAACTCCCTCTTAAATTCAGAAAGTGGAGAAGATGCTGGTGTCCAGCTGTCAGGTTGGTTCAAATGTTCATTTTCAGAAAAAAAAAAGTTACTATTATTCTCAGTGATAACAGCTGTATTAGCGGAACCATTTTTAAATGCTGATAAAAATTAATGTTGGTTTAGATTGTTTTGCATTCTCTAAAGTTTAAGTAAAACTCTTCTTCCTGGGAAGAAACAAGGAAACAGAAAAGAAAGGCAGGTCTGGTGCCCATGCCTATACTCCCAGAACTCTGAAACCCTGAGGCAGAAGAATCCCAAGAGAATCTCAATAAGGGCAATGCCATGACTTAGAAAACTCAGTCTCAAAATTTAAAAACTAAATAAAGTCTGACCATCTATCTCAGTGCAAGGATGCTGGATTCAGTCTTCAATACTACACACACATAGACACACACACACACACACACACACACACACACACACACACCGACTAGGCCACTTTGTTCTTTCAAAGAATATCATTGTTTAATCAAACACTCACTGGATTCTTTATTTACTTCTAGGATATCTTCCAAATATATATATATATTTTCTAGTGCATTGTGTTTGAACTGCACTTTCTTCTGCAGAGAAAAAGTATAGGCCTTGCATCTTCTGTGAGTTGGGAGAAAAGCAAGGAGAGTAAAAGTAAGCATAGTAATTAAAAGTAATATTAATACAAAATAGGATCATTTCTCTCTAAGTAATGTTGTTTCCATCTGACATTATAACAAAATTTATGAACCCCAAATCAAATATTTTATTAAAGAACAGAAGTAGCCAGGCATGGTGGCTCACGTCTGTAATCCCAGCACTCGGGAGGCTGAGGCAGGAGGATTGGTGCGAGTTCGAGACCAGCCTGGGCTACAAAAGTGAGCTCAGGACCAGCCTCAACTGCATAGCAAGACCCTGTCTCAAAAAGACAAAAAAAAAAAAAAATAAAGAAAAAATAAAGAACAGAAGTATAATCATTATTTTTTTTAAATAAAGCAGAGTATAAATTCACTCTTTAATACATTTTTAGCCCTGTGCATATTGTGGATATCATCTATTAAACAGGAACAACATCTAACAGGGACACTGTCATGATCAGTTTACATGAACTTGTTAAGTCCAGGTGCCATATTAAGTTAAAGTTAGACTCTTTTCTGCAGGCTGCACTGTGTACCAGTAGCCAGGCCAAGGAAATGTCTCCATGGCAGCTCAGTGCATTAGTTTAAGATACTTCTGTCACTGTAGCTTGCTGTATGGGAAGAATAAAACACATACTCTCTCTTTCTTTCAAGACTTTTCCCTTATTATCATTGATGAATGTCATCACACCAACAAAGAAGCCGTCTATAACAACATCATGAGGCGCTATTTGAAGCACAAGTTGAAAAACAAGAGACTTCAGAAAGAAAACAAACCAGTGATTCCCCTGCCCCAGATATTAGGTTTAACAGCTTCACCTGGAGTTGGAGGCGCCACAAAGCAAGCCAAGGCTGAAGAACACATCTTAAAAGTAAGTCATTATCCAGGTAGGTTGGCCCACACCTAAGTTCCCAGCACTGTGGGAGACTGTGACAGGGTGATTGCAAGAGTAGGCCAGCGTAGGCAGCTCAGAGGCTCAGAGAGAACTGTTTCAAAAATAAATAAAATAACCTAAAATAAAATAAACATAAATAAATAAGAAAAAAAGAAAGAAACTTAAAAGTGACTGGGAATATAGCTCAGTGTAAAAGTCCTAAATTCAACCCTCAGAACAAGGGAAGAAACGTCATTACCACATGGTACTGTCGATCTCGAGTATTAAATGAACCACTGAAGCCCCAATATATGTTGACACCATTTTACTTTTTAAGCTCCTGTAAGTTGAATTCAATAAAAATTATTAATCTATAGCTGTCAGTGTTCAGTGCTTCCAGCTTTGTCCTGCCTTTTTGTGTGGAAAAGGCATAGTAATGTAGCGACATGGTCCAGGGTGAAGATAACTCTCAATCTGCCTATGTAACACAATTGCCATTCTCTGTCAGTTTCTAGAAATTGCTGTGCTCTTCTATGTCAAATTTTTACTGCAAAGTGGAAAGTAAGGGCAAAAAGAAAAATATTCCTTTTCTAAACCTTCCCATTAACTGGATTTAGATGTTATTTTTTACTATATCAGGATAAATGCTGGTCATACAAATCCACAACTAAACAATACAACAATGCTTCATTTACCAAGTAACACTACATATTACCACATGAAATTTTCTAACACATATTTATGACAAAATTACATACTACCTGCTTCTTAGGTAAGAGGTCTACACTGCATTGATTGTGAGGAGATAGGATTTCAATATTTAAAAATGTCTCTTTTCTAGATCTGTGCCAATCTTGATGCATCTACCATTAAAACAGTGAAAGACTATTGTAGTCAACTCAAAGAACAAATAAAGGAACCATGTAAGAAGTTTGTGATTGCAGATGACACCAGAGAAGTAGGTGTTGAATATTTTCAGTGTACCTTGTTGGCAGTGCCACATTAAATTGAAGGATAGCAAGGCTAACCTGTACGGTGTGCATAAGTAATGGTATCATTTAACAAGTTTTGCAAACAAATTAGGGTTTTATATGAGTGCTTTTCAAAACTGATATTGGGTAGCAAAGCAATATTATTTTCTCTTCCATCCTTTTAATTTTCTTGTGTGTAAGAAAAGTAGCTCAGTAGTAACTAGAAGAGCCTTGGAGGGGTTACCTAAGGAGGGGTTGTACAGATAAGCTGGAGGGAGTATGACAGTGGATTTTATCCTCAGTTGGGGGGTTGGCCAAATAGTTCATCAGATTAAAATGCTTGCAAGCAGATGCAGGGGTCAGGGGTTCAAGCCCCTGGCCTGTTGAGTCCGCCCCATGTTCAGCGTGTGCTGAGATGGCAATTGAGATGGGGTGTGGTGGTGCAGGCCCATAATCCCAGCTCTTGGGAGGCTGTCAACAGGCGGATCACTACCAGTTCGATCTAGTAGTGAGACTCTTAACATTCTTTAGACCCCTCTCTAAAATACCAAAAAGAATGAAAGAACAAAAGAAAGAAAGAAAGAAAGAAAGAAAGAAAGAAAGAAAGAAAGAAAGAAAGAAAGAAAGAAAGGAAGGAAGGAAGGAAGAAAGAAAGAGGAGGAGGAATAAATCACGAGTCTCTAAAAAAAACATTTGTCCTTAATCTGGTTTTCATAATGAATTCCAGTATTATTTTTCTGACATTCCACAGAGCTATTTTGTTCCTACAAGATTACAGTTGACAATTTTACTGGAAATCCTATCTTATTTGTATATTGACCTTCTTGGGAAAGCACTGCCATAATAAAGAAATAAAGCTTTATTGGTGCTTTCTGGTGAATATTTTTATAATGATTATAAAAGCAAACTGAGAGTCATTTGGACATTATGGTCAGCAGATTATGTCACTAATTTCTTCTGTAAAATTGAAAAAGCATGATAAATTAAGCTACCTGAAATTAACAATAATTTTAATACCATTAAAATATACTTCACTAGGATATTGGGATTAAGTGTGGTACATGCAGTAGATAAAACTGCATTTAAAAATATCGTGTGTCTTAAACCACCATTAGTGGCCAGCTTTCACAGATTACTTTTTGAATTTTGAAAAAGAGAGCTATCAGAATTGTACTGGTACGACTGAACATATTTTATTCAGTTTCAATCTTTATTCCTCATCTAGATTTAGTTGGTAAATTTAAATGTATGTTTCTGCTTAGAATCATTAAAAATATTTCTCAGGATATTTTTAAAAAGAATTTGCCATCTTTTAAACTTAAACTTTTGAAACTCTTTTCATGGAACTGTAACACCCACAGAGAAAAATATAAATTCTACTCCTTAAACAGATTTCCCAATTTTCATAAACTGCGCACATGTGTGCAAACAAAATTGAGACCAAGAGACGGTGCGCTGCCAGCTCCCCCATTTCCCCTTCCAATCACCGTGCTGCAAAAAGAACTGATGTCCTGATTCCAAAATACGGATTTTTGACTGATCTGGAGTGGTCTACAAACATATTCAGATAGACTCTCGCATAGGTGGCTTTTATCCAATTACCTCAGCCTTTTACTTTGGTGCAAATAACGCTGAAGCCTGTTGTTCAGTGAGGAATGTTCCTTAACTTAGATGGTAGACACTCTAATTCTGATATTAACACAACTGGTACTTTTAAGTTGTGTTTCACATTTAAGGTTTGTAATAGTTATTTACTTTTATAAATCCTTTGCACTGGGAATTCCAGCAGAAGTGCGTGTTGGTGTGGGTGTGACTGGGAGAGACAAAGTGGCAGCTGAGAGAAGTGAAGTTGTTTGTGAAGAAGCCACCAGAGGTTGTCCTGTTACTTTATCTAAACAAATATTCCAAATCAGTTATTGTAACATGCAACTCATTTTAACAAATATGATATTCATTAACATTATAAATAGGTAAGAATAAGTGTAATTTATTTTTAGGATCCATTTAAAGATAAACTGCTAGAAATAATGTCAAGCATCCACTCTTACTGCCAAGTGAGTTCAATGTCAGAGTTTGGAACGCAAAATTATGAGCAATGGGCCATTCACATGGAAAAAAAAGGTAATTCTGCTTTTGATCAACAGTTTATTACATGCTTGTACCAATTTTTAGGTGACTGTGTCACATACTCACAACCAAACTGGCAGCAAATGGAATATCAAATAAAAATTTGGCGTTTTTTATCAGACATATATAAACATGTTCTCTTTTAATCCCTTATGTTTTGTATAATATTTTGTACATTGCATATTGTTGTCTTCATCATAGTAGCTCAGAGCACAAGATATAGACATATCTTGTCTAAACCTCATAAGTACAGATCTTTCTTTTCATTGCACAAAGACAAAGTAGCTGTATATATAGTCCAACAGTCCATGACAATAGTGGATCATCAGCTCCTCTGGCATTACCGGAAGATGTTGGCTTGAGCTTTTTACAACTTAGCATATTAATATGGCTTTCCTTTTTTGTACCTCATGGTTAGTTTTTTCTGCTGAATGGTTAAGACCAAAATAAAGCAAGACCTACATTACAAAAAAGTGTAACTTTGTATCTGACAAGGTCAGTCAGTTCTGCTCAGGACTGCTCAGGACTTATATAAAGATGTCCTAATTCATCCAGTTTTCTCTTTCGTTTATTTTATCTTTAAAATACTAGCTAAATACTAACAGCTCTGTTAACAACTATTCCAAAAGTGTGTTCCACTGATGCTTTGCCTGTCATTCCTCCATGGATCTAGTATGTGTTTTTTGCTGAAGCATTGCTTGAGCAGCAAGGTTATGAGTCAGAAAACCCGGCCCCTCTTAGGTGTGTTTTGAGTCTCTTTTGATCATTTGAACACGGGGAGTCCTGATCTGTTATCCACAGTTGTCAGGTTTTGTGCTCCTTATTTCACTAATATATTTTCTTTCTTTTCTTTTTTGTCTTTTTGAGACACAGTCTCGCTATCTAGCTCATGCTAGCCTTGAGCCCTCTTGTAGCTCAAGTTTGTCTCAAACTTGCAACAATCCTCATACTTCAACCTCCCCAGTGCTGGGAGTACAGGTGTGTGCCGCCATGCCCGGTTGACATATTGTATTCTTTCCTAGCCGCCAGAGAAGGAAATCGAGAAGTCCGTGTCTGCGCAGAGCACTTGAGGAAGTATAACGAAGCCCTTCAAATTAATGACACAATCCGAATGTCTGATGCATACAAACACCTTGAAACTTTCTATTGTGATGAAAAAGCAAAGAAGTTTGCAGCTCTGGAGGGTGACAGCGATGAGAATGGCAGCGGTGATGATTGTGACGGTGACGAAGATAAGGAAGATGGGAAGAAACTGGAGAGACAAGATAAGACGGATAAATTTCTCATGGCCTTATTTTTTGGTAAGATCAAAGATCACATATTGGGGTACAGTGAGATATCTCTGCAGTCTAAAGTGCCTGCTTAGGTAAGCTTAGGCCAGTGTAGGGACCGTGGTTTGATCCCGGCACCACATGTTGTGCCAGTCCTGCCCATAGCGTGGTCTCATGCATTTACCTCTTACATATGAACCTGCTTATGCTTCCTATAAGCATTTCCAAAGGCCTGCTTAAAAGTTTCTTTTGAAAGAAATCCCTTTACGTAGTGCTATTTGTAATTGATGTGATCAAATTATTAGTTATATGATTATAATCAAACACTTGATTATCTAGCTTTTCATCAAGACAAATTAATTTATTAGTTAAAATAGCCTGGTTATTAGTTATAACATAAAATCAAGTACAGTCATAACTCAGTGTATCACTACATAAAACTTTCCAGTTGAATTGCTTATAATTTCACTAATTTATAATAATTTTAACCAATTTTTCAAAAATTTCTTATTTCTTAATTTGAAAATAAAAATTGTGTGACTTATGATGCAAAATATGTGAAATGGTTAAATAAAGCTAATTATCATTAATAATTATAATTTTTTCTTAAAGAAAACAAAAAAATGTTAAAAAAACTGGCTGATAACCCAGAGCATGAAAATGAAAAGCTGACCAAATTAAGGAATACTATATTGGAACAATATACAAGGACTGAGAAACCAACTCGCGGAATCATTTTTACAAAAACACGACAAAGTGCCTACGCCCTTTCCCAGTGGATTGCTGAAAATGAAAAATTTGCTGAGGTGGGTGTCAAAGCTCACCACCTGATTGGAGCTGGGCACAGCAGTGAGTTCAAGCCTATGACACAGGTACAGGCCTTGCACACTTCTTTGCTTACGCTATGTTCACTCTTACAAAATTATTTGTATTGTTTTTCTCTGTTTTCTCATTAGCTACATGTACAGACAGTCTATGATATTTGATACTCTAAAAATTGTCTTAATCCCAGCACTCGGGAAGCTGAGGCAGGAGGATTGGTGAGAGTTCGAGACCAGCCTGGGCTACAAAACTGAGATCAAGGCCAGCCTGAACTGTACGGCGAGACCCTGTCTCAAAAAGACAAAAAAAAAAAAAAAAAATTGTCTTAGGAGTTGATTTTTTTTTTCACATATTTAGAAGAACTTCCTTCCTTCCTTCCTTCCTTCCTTCCTTACTTCTTTCCTTCCTTCCTTTCTTCCTTCCTTTCTTCCTTCCATCTTTCTCTTTCTTTCTTTCTTTCTTTCTTTCTTTCTTCCTTTCTTTCTTTCTTTCTATGTATTTGGTACAGGATCTCACTACACAACCCAGACTTGTAGTAAATCTCCGGTCTCAGCCTCCCCAGCCATCATGCCCAGTTTTGGTGGCCAGTTCAGGGTTATAGCACAGCCTGCAGTACCAGGTATCAAGCATGTTTCTTGAGTTTTCCCAGCAAGCGATTACACCACTGAGCTATCTCTCCTGCCCTGGAGGAACTCTCTAAGCTGAGCTTTTTCAAAAATGAATGACACTTAAACTTAAAAGTAATGTAGAGAAATGATCACAATATGAAATCAGATTTTATGAAATCAGATTTTAAGAAATCAAGCTTTCATGAAAATATGCTGTATAATTGGAATTATGCACAAATATATTTGCATTTCACCATTCTACTTCTTACTTATTGAGTGAATAGCTTTTCAAAACGACCTTGGGTGAAAAAAGTGTCACCTGTAGATCTTACAAGCATAGTAGATCTTACTGGCATACTAGAGTAAGATAATGCTTTTCTGAAGGCTAAAGTCACACTGACCCTGAGTCTTGCTAGGCAAACAGGATACTTCTTTTCTGTCACAGCCACCTCATTCAGAGCAAGAGAGCAAAGTAAATCCATTTAATTTGTGTTTAGAAAGAAAGTTCATGAAATTGTTCACTGTAGCTCTGAATAGACCCCAGGCATGCACTTACATTAAGAATTCTTTCTAAAATTTAGTGCCAGAGAAAACAATGTTTTACTTGGTTAATGAGTTTATTTCTTCCTAGTGCATGAAGCCTAATTGGCTTAATTTGTTTGTCCCTCTTGGCTCTTTCTTCCAAGAAACTTGAAGGCAAAATTGAAGTTTAGTCTCCTAACCTCTGTGTTAATTCTCACAGTATTACATGTACTCGTTTACTTTGAGTCCTATTTTTCCATTTCTATTATATTTATGAGCTTTAGTGTTATGACTTTTATTGTAAGCAGCCTTGGCTCCTATTTGAAAAGAGGTAAGGTGCAAATGGAAAGCCTATTTTTAAACTACTTTGTCCTTACTCACTTCCCACCTGAGAACTACATGCCAAAATACAAAGCAGATTCTCTTCCTGCCTTCCTGTGTCCTCACCCTGTAAAGTGGAGGAGAGAGTTAAGGATCCCCCTGCTGGAAGATCAGATGCTGTGTCTGAAGCTTCCTTATAAAGCTGTCCCATTGAATTAAGGCACAGACGTGTTCTAAAGTCCAAGAATGTGTTAAGCCTAGGGAAAGATTTTCAGACTGTAGACAAGTCTTAACAGGGTTCTCCAGCAATTAGGGAACAAAAATTCTTGATGTCGCTAAGGAAAAAAAAGGGGGGATGGGAGAACACACAGTAGGTCTGGAAATTTTGTTCTTTTTTATTACTTTTAATGAGAAATAACAATGTGACAGTTTCAAAACACGTTAGTACTACATTTCCAATATTTGATGCAGTGCATATTGTTGTCCACCTAGTAGTTATATAGAGCATAGGATATAGACATTATAATTTTTCTAATCATTATAGGTACAAAAAATTTTTTCTCATTGAACTAAGAGAAAGTAGTTGTATACATAATCCAATGTTCCATAATCGCAGTGGGTTATTGGTAAAGCTGGCAATGTTGGAAGTTGTTGATTTAAGTCTTTTACAGCTCAGCATTCTACTCTAGCTTTCCGTTTTATGCCTTGTGGTTAAACTTTTTCTGCTTAATGTATAATGTATAGAAACAAGAGACAATTTGGGGCCAGCGAGATGGTCTAAAATGCCTGCTTAGACAAGCTTAGGCAACCTTGGGGACTGCAGTTCAATCCCAGACACCACATGCTTCACCAGCCCCACCCCCAGGGCAGGCTGAGCTAGCCATAATATTAACAGAGAGAGAGAGAGAGAGAGAGAGAGAGAGAGAATGTGAATAAGCTCACCCATTCATTCTATGAAAGGGCCAATGGGCATATTTTCAAACATTTATATTAATTTTCAAATTTCATTTCATTTAAAAATCCTTGCTACGTTATGTCTTTAATAGTTTATTCTTCCATTTTTCTTTATATGATTCCCTAATAGGTCATATATTTATCTTGATCTATTAATAAGATATAAGGCATGATATAGCTCTCGGCCCTTCTAGCTCTTCTGTCAATGTGGTCTTTTACTAATATTTCATACAGTTTTGCCAGAATAATGCTTAACGTAACTGAATGCAGCATACAGTATCATTTTCTCTGTAACTCAAAATTAACAACCTATAAAAGTTCAGATTCTCAGAATACGAAGTGTTTGGAAGTTAAAGCAAGGAAGAGAATCTCTGTTTTAACTTCTCAGTACTGAACGCTCCTCTCAGTCGGAAGCACCTCACACTCTCTTCCTCCCAAACCGCCTTCAATTTATTTCCTTGGCATAAATGTTACTCTTTCCACCTCCAGACTAGAGGATGGAAATATTTTTGTTATTGTGTAGTAATCCCAGATTGTAAATCAAATGTTGTCTCACCATCCTGTCTTTGTTCAGTGCCAAAAAACAGATGGCAGCAAATCCGTGTATGATCTAATCTTTTGATTTACACTGACCAGTCATAATTTATTATTTCTTCTAATTAGAAGCTTTGAGTGTGTTTAGCATCACAAAATTTAATTTAATAAAATGTTTTCACAGAATGAACAAAAAGAAGTCATTAGTAAATTTCGCACTGGAAAAATAAATCTGCTTATCGCTACCACAGTGGCAGAAGAAGGTCTGGACATCAAAGAATGCAATATTATTATCCGTTACAGTCTTGTCACTAATGAAATAGCCATGGTTCAGGTACATCAAGATCTTCTCTTTTTATATGCTGAGTTTTATTTTTTTGGATGTCTATGTTAATTCCTTTATCTTAGTAAATGAGCACAAGTTATCTTTTTTTATTTATTCATTTTTTTGGTACTACTGGGGATTGAATCAAGATCTTATTCAGCAAGCTACCTCAGCTGCATCCATAGCCCTTTTTATTTTTTATTTCAAGATAACATCTCACTCCATTGCCATGGGTAGCCTTGAACTTGTTGTCTGCCTGCCTCATCCTCTCACAGTGCTCAAATTATAGACAGGTACCTGGAGTTGCAGGCATGTTCAGCCTAAAAGCATGATCTTAACGCAGTGCACAGTACTGCCAGTTACATTGCTGCTATTTAATTTATATGAAAACCACATAGGTATATTTTTAAACAAAAACTCTTCTCTTGATATTTCTGTGTCCTGAAATATTTCAGGGCCATGTCAGTGGTCCTATTTATAAAAGTCAGAAGAGGTCTCTTCATTCCTAGGATGTTTGTTAGCCCCTGTTGGGACCAGGAACTTAGTGCCCACAGATCTCTTACACAGTAACACCTCCTTAGGAAGCCCTGCTATTTTAATATTTATTTTATTTATTCTTTCAACTTTTCTACATGTGTGAATTTCTCATGATGAAATATTGAGTGGGGCAGACTTTTAAGTGCAGTAAGTAAATAAGAAAGCAAGACATCCAAGTTTTCATTCAAATTTTACCTTATATCTTATCTACCTATATTGATAAGGTCTCAGTTACATTTGATGAGTACATATAGGAGTTACACTGATTAAGAGTCCTGACATTCTTCCAATAACATTAACCAGAGGGTTGTTAGTAAAGCCTTCATCCTTAACTGGAAGGCATATAATAGAAGACTGTGATAGCCGGGTAATCATCAAATCAGGAATTAGTTTTATTTCAAGAGTTGATTTGTAAATCAGAGGTCTGTCATTCAGAATGCATTTCTCTGTGAGGATATTGCAGTGGGCAGTCAAGCTTCTGAGCCAGGTCAGAAAAGCTTGTAGTATTCAAAATGCACTTCAACATCACTTTTTAGGGAGGTCTGTAAAAATTTGTTTCTCAACCCAGCATGGTTCCATGGGAAAGAAGCACTCAGCATCTAATGTAGAATGATGCTAGGAGCACATGTACCTTCTCACCAGCCTGGAGGCAATGTCAACAATGCCCATTCTCTCCCCTCCTTCCTCCTTCTCTATGGCAGGGCATACATTTCCAATCACTGCTCACACTTCCCATGGTTTGGTAGGATTTCTCTGGGAACAGAAAGGCCAAACAGGGTAACATTGTGTGATAAAGGACTTTGACGGTCAGGGTAGCAAACACTCTAGAACATTTTTTTTTTTTTTATGTTACAGTCCATTTTTTAAGGTTGGGGAATGGTATCAGTTCAAGCCTGAAACACAAAAGTTAGCAAGGCACAGTCTTTCATGTGTTTGAAATTTTTCATACTGTCAGGCCCGTGGTCGAGCCAGAGCTGAAGAGAGCACCTATGTCCTGGTTGCCCACAGTGGTTCCGGAGTTGTTGAACGTGAGACAGCCAATGATTTTCGAGAGAAGATGATGTATAAAGCTATACATCATGTCCAGAATATGAACCCAGAAGCGTATGCTCAGAAGGTATTGTTTTGAGCCACTTCTTAATTTAGTTTTCATTTTGAAATAATTGCAATCTTTTAGCCATTGATCTGTCTGTGGTTATTTCTCACTCATAAATTATCCTGAAATATAAGCTGCATTTTGATGGGTTGTGTTTAGTATACATTCACACAAAAAGTTAAGATCTTAAGGGAGCAAGAAATTGTCGGAAAGCCTTTGATTATTCCAATGAAATAAATTATAAGCTTTGGTAATATAAATTTGGGCTGTCCTTGATCCAAAAAGACTAGCTCGATTTGTCCATTCAACCTACTTCATAATTTATCTTCAATTTTATCTGTCACACAAGCACCTTTGCTCTCATTCCCGAAATATATATAAAATGCCTACTGTGTTCCAGGAAATGTTCTAGGTTCAGAAGACCCTAAAACGAACAATACAGACAAGACCCTTAGCTATCAATGTGTACTTCATGAGGTTTGGTGAAGAGAAACAATAAATGATTTAAATAGCAACATATACATCATATAAACATAAGTGCTAGAGAAATAGGATATAATCATATAAAATAAGTCACCAAATGGCTATTTTGCTTGTGTGGTTGAGGAAGGGCCCTGAGAGGAAGTAACACTGAGGCTGGATCTGAATGATTGTAACATAACATCTAACTGCATCTCAATTTACTAACATAATTATTTGAATTGTGCAAATGAATACAGAAAGAATGTATTATACAATGTTTCAGGAAATCCTGTATATAGATGAATTAAAGACTAACTACTATAATAGCAAACAATCCATTTAGAAGAAAATTCACACCCTTGCATATGGGTGTGAATGTTAGTTTCTTAACATTGGAATTGGCTCTACCCTAAATAGAGTCTCAGGAAAGGGCTGCTTTCAAATTGGTGTGCAAAGCTTTAACCAATTCCAAGGTTTTCTGGCCAGGTTTCTATAAAAAATTATATTTTAAAACCCCTTTAAATGTAAAGCAAGCCAAACATGTTGAAGTATCAAACATTTTTCATTAAATAATGCCACTAGGAAGTTGCTGTATCACATTTAGTGTCCTAGGGGAATGACTCCAGGAAGTATTTATTAAGGCTACTATTTAAAGAGTAGTTATTTCAGGTAAACTCCAGAAAATCTCTGGCGTTGCTGAGTTGAATTGTCCCAGACAACTTTTAGAATAAAGTACTACATTCATCAGCTTTTCATTAATATAATAATATGTCTGAAGTAGGCTACTTTATAAAGAAAAAGGATTTAATTTAGCACCTGATTCTGTGGGTATGAGTCCATATATTATGGAAAGGTCTTGGTGAGGGCTCTCACAAGCTAGATTGCATTACAGAAGGAGTACATGGATATG
>PVJA010030058.1:0-26098 GCA_004027025.1 Myocastor coypus
TTCCACCCATAATCCCATCAGTACTAAAACCTATAATCCCAGGGATCATGGATCAAGTCTCAAACTCTAGAAGTCCCCACCCAAGGACTCCATGAGGCTTTGGGGGGACAACTAGACATAAACCATAACAGATGGTATTGACTGAAGTAGACTTATTTCCTTCCTCTAAACAATTGAAAAGGTTTTGATAGTGGAGGTGATCAGAAGAACAGAAAATACATGGATTTCTCCCCTCCAATTGTGGAAACGTAAGAATACAATACGGCTATTGCTGTTAAGGAACTGTAGTCAGTGGACTTCCATGAATTTCACCTATTTAATGAAGGGCTGTCCCACTGTTCAATCACCCAATAATAGAGTTACAAGATTTTTAGTTGTTTACCACTTGTAGATATATAGCAGACAGAAATCTTAGTGGGAACTTAGACATAGTGCTTACAGTCTGTTCAAGGCAGATAACAAAACTCACCAGGTTAGCTAGATACGTGGATGTTCTGTTGGTTGAGAAGCCTGTTACATATATTAGCATATGAATTAATAATATTTCATTGAACTTAAAATCATATCTGCATTTGTTGTCTGTTGAAACTCAATCTTTCACCTCTAATGAAATGCAATCTTTACTTCCGCACTGCATCTATATCAAAAACTTAGTCTTCTGGGCTTAAAAACTTCAGTTTGTGACACTAGAATAATGCTTTTTTCTCCTGAAGTAAATTTGACATAGCACATTGATTTGAACATTTCCTAGGTCTAGTGAATAATATGAATTTAGTCTCATCTGTACACAATAATATAAAAATCAGGCAAATTTAACAAAAAAAATCAGTTTTTCACATTTCTTTATCCAAAGCATGACCATAACATTCTACTTCAAATACTGCTAATTTCTGCTTCAATCTTTCCCTGCCCTGGACATGCAGTCTTCTGTCCTAATGAGAAAGTCATCTGGATACAAGCTGGTTAACTACTTTTAGGGAAGGAACTCCAATTGTATTTTCAGTCTTAAAATGATTATCTCACTAAAATTATTTTGTATCATTAACAAAAGGCTAGAGAGTAATGTTATTTTCATGGTAAGCAGAGAATTTATGAATTTCACACTGTCACTATGCTGGCGTCACGCTCTTGGTCATGGTTGGAGTCCTCAGTCCTCAGCTCTTTAGGCATGCCTAGATTCAAAAGACAACGCCCAAAGTCATCTGTGTATTTTTCTTTTTATTTTCTCATTGATCGTGACCCATTGATTAATAAAATTTCAAGAGAAGCCTGATTATAAATAGATAGATGTATAGATCGATTTTATTTAAAATTTTAAAATTTAAAAACAAATTTATGGTTTTGATGCATTAGTTGGTCAGTTTAAGTAGAACTGTCTAGCTAAACTGAGTCAGCATGTTTCTGGACATGGAAGACCCACCCGAGTATTATTGCTAATACCATGAAAGGCGAATGGGTGGACAAGAAGACTGTATGCTGCTGATTTCCCTGGGGAAGCTTTGTTATGGTTGGTCTTCCTGATAGGAACGCAGCTGTACTTGTCATAACAGAAGGAGACTGGATCTCTGGGGTCCTCCTGGATGGGTGCTATTCTCACCACGAGAGCTCTGGGCTTCACCTTGAGTGTAGTTTCCTGGTTTGAGTGCACTTCTGGCACAGACCCTTTACCTTGCTGTCCCAGACTTTGCATCTTCTATCACTGGCCTTGGCACCCCCCGGTGCATTTCCTTGGTACAAACTTGCACAAGACATTGCTCTGGGATCAAAGTCTCTGGCTGGACTTGTGGATGACATTGCTGTGGACTTCATGCCTTGTGATAGACTTACACAGGCATTGCCATGGGATTCAGACCCTGAGCTAGATTCTTCGTGTCTCTAGCATGAGAACAGTTCTCCTGCTCTCTTTTACGTTTGATTTTTCTGATAAATCTCATAACATATTCCTATAAATTTATGTGTCTTATATTAAATCTATTTCCTTGCCAACTACCAACTATAACAGTGGAATATTCAATGAATACACTGAAGGTGAAAGTCAGTTTAATGAAAGAAAGCTATTTTCTGATGAATAATACTAAACATTACAAATGTTAAAATTTATTTCAAGGGCATATTTATTAAAGTTACTTAAATAGTTTTAAAAATAGTACACTGTATGCATATTTTGATCCATACACATAATTGGTTTCATTTAATACCTCAATTTAGTTATTTTTAACTATTAATATAGTTTGCTGATATAATATTTACCTATCATTTGAAGGCACCAATTTGGTCACCAGTATTGAAAAGAACAAACTAATAAAAATTTACACAAATACAGAGAAGTGTGCTAAACATGATAAAAGCTATGTAAAGATACAGTATAGTAAGTTAATGCAAAACCTTAAAATCACTGGACCAAAACCAGTACAGTCAGTTGAACAAAAGATTTTTGTGTTCATTCTTCCAACTCTCCAATATTAGGATACTGACTTCAAAACTTACAGTTGCATGGTGGCGCATGCCTATAGTCCCAGTGCTGAGGAGGGTGAAAACAGAAGGACCAATATGATCCCAGCTGCATAATAAGACTATACAAAACAAACCAAAAACTTATAGTTAATATCTTCTTCTTTCAGCTTTTTTCTGTATTTAGTAAAGGGTCGACAGGGTCTCACTACACAGCTCAGACTCATAGTGATTCGCCTGTTTTCAGCCTCCCAAGTGCTTGGATTACAGGTGCACATCACCATGCACAGCCTCAGTTGCAGTCACAGTGCATCCCAGGGGGTGGCGCCGTCACAGCAGGCTGGGGATCAAACCACTGGCCCCTGTGTTTGCCTAAGCAGGCGTTTTAATCTACTGAGCAATCTGGCCAACCTTCTTGTTTAAAAATTTAACAATGCAAAAAGAGAGATATCTGTCTTTGCTTTATTTTATTTTTATGAATTGGTATTTTCTTCTCCCTCAACTTCACTTCCATTTTCTTTAAGTGTCTGAAGAGCAGCTCAAGACTACTCAATGGTGGTTGCTACCACTCAGTGGCCTGTGCAGTGGGGCACTAGACCAGTCTTCGGTGGCTGGCTGAGCACTCCAGTCATTGGGAGGGAATTCTGAGTGAGCACAGAGGGCCCCTATTTGTCTTCAAGTACTTAAATGTTGTTTCCATCTTCACTTTAGAAGAAAGGAGGAACAGACAGAAGGAAGAAAGGGAGGAAGGGAGGGGAGAAAGGCTTGGAAGGAAGGAGGAAGCTAGTGTAAGTACCATGGTGGGAGCACTGGGTATACCAGTTGTCAAATTGGCTTCACCAAGAGGTACCTAAGGCCATAATGGGATCATGGGGTCCTCTATTTATGTGTACTTTCAGCAGTGAGGCCTACTTGTAGTTGGGGCACCATGGCAAAGCTTCACAGCATGTCTCTCTGGCTGGCACTGCTCACTGCCTCATGCTCCTTGGCCACCATGAGCTTAGCAGCTTGCTCCCACAACGGGCCTTCGCTATGACACTTCTATCTCAGAACCTGCTGCCCATGAACTAGAAATTCTGAAACCCTGGGGTAAATGACAGGTTCTCCTTTATCTTTCAGGTGCCAGACATTTGTTCCATTAATGTGAAACCTGGCCAGAACATGGGACAAAATGAAATTGAACAATTTTCTTTGAAAGGAGACCTGAGGTCATAGCAAAAATGCCACAAATGAAGAAAAAGACAATAGTTTTTTTCTGAAAAGAAAGAGATATTTCAGACTTTACCTCTGATCGAACTGTATACTGCACTGTCCTGTAAAATGTTCAGTGATTTGATGAAGAGCTTTTTTTAAAAAAAAATTGTTTTTAATCTTCTATTCATTTATTTATTTGGTACATGGTCTTGCTATGCAGCTTAGCATCATAGTGATTCTCCTGTTTCAACTTCCCCAATATTGGGATTACAGGTGTGCACCACCAGGTCCAGTTTTGGCAACCAGCATGGTGGGCCTGGGGTTCTGGGTCCTGCACAGCATGTGGTACCAGGGATTAAACCCAGATCCTTAAACTTGCCAGGAAGACTCTTAGACTGCTGAGCTACCTCCCCAAACCTGAAGAGCTTTTTAGAAAATGTGAGCTAGCATGAAAGTGGGAAAGCTATTAAAGGCCAAATATAGGGATTCCAGCTCCTCTGGGGTCTTTTTCTTCAGGAATCTTAACAAATTGGGAAATGGAAGACTGGAAGACTGTGAGAAAGCGTCTCTTATCTGTTATGGGGTGAAATGAATAGCACTGACCTTACCCCATTAACTATTTCTCCCATCTCTGCTAACTAAAAAAATTTTACTCTAGAGGAAAAGGGCAAGAAAACTGTTGTCTGTGAAAACTGGTGGAACTTCATTAAAGCTGGGAGAAACAGAACAAGAACGAAGTCCTTATCCTTGGGAAAGAGTGGAAATAAGTCATGTCCAGGGCTTTTATCAGAAGAGAGGCAATGACATCTGTGGAAGTCACACCTTCAGACCTAAAGCCTCACACCTGCTTTTTATGCAAAATGCTAACTTAAGGAGTTGGTGAATTAAGATCTACAAATTCTCTGATAAGTTTGAAAATATAAAATTGTCTCAACACAATTTCATTTTACATTTTTGAGACAAAGTTTAACTATGCAGTTCAGGCTGGCCTTGAACTCATCAGTAGTTGTTGCTGATCTTGAATTCACACAGTCCCCAATCCCGCCCCCACCTTCTTCACCCCCACCCGTCTTCCAAGGGATGGGGTTATAGGTGTAAACCAGGAGTCACTTCAGTTCAAAAGATTTTTATGAACTAAAAATTAGAAAATGTACACATCGATACTTAAACTTGTATGCACAATGTTTCTTTTGGTCCTCATTTACCATCAATGATTTACCATCATTATTTGTCAAATCCCATTTTCTAAGATCGTGGTACCCAGCCTATAGCCCACTGATAGATGATAAAATCGGAAGAGATAAGGCCTGATGGGCAGAAGCTGGATTATTTAGAACATGCTGTTGAAGGGAATATTGCAAGAGGAACAAGGCCAGTCACTTGCTGTGCCATCGATTGCACTAGGATGTACTACCCTACAGAGTCCCTGAAGAGACAAGGTCAACACCAAGACTTCTGCAGTCATTAGTGAGGATAAACTTTTCTTTTTAAATTGACTATCTCAGAATTTTTGTTTTTTTGTTTTACAGTAACAGAAAGCAACTATACTTATGCTAT
This sequence comes from Myocastor coypus, assembly GCA_004027025.1. Lineage (NCBI taxonomy): Eukaryota > Metazoa > Chordata > Mammalia > Rodentia > Myocastoridae > Myocastor > Myocastor coypus. The sequence continues at coordinate 5,203 of PVJA010030058.1, forward strand.
AAGTGACAGGTACTGATTTTTTAAGGTTTGTCCTTTGCAATTTCCCTGTGCAAGAGTGTTTTTAGTTGGTTGAAAAGTCTAATTTGGCAAGTAATTTAGCACTTTTCATAAAATATTCTATGCTACTTTTTTCTGTTGATTTTTTTTTTTTTTTTTTTTTTCCGGACCGGGGTTCAAACTCACCACCTTGCACTTGCCCAGCAGTCACTTGTGCCTTGGAGCTATCTCCCCAGCCCCTCTGTTGATATTTCAAGTTTTATTATTGTCCCTTTTTCAAAACTACCCTATTGTTTTCAAATCACTTTAATGGACTTCAGTTCCGTCAAATTGTTCAGCTTTCTTTCTATTTACTTTTGTAAATTTTAAAAACATCAACATTTTCCTATAAGAATATAATTGCAATATTAATTGGTATTTCTAAAATGTCTTGAATGTCTCGCTATAATGTTTTCACCGCTTTTTGGAAATTATTTGTCTTTTTCTTGCTTTAGTACCGTTAAATAGAAAAATCCTGAATTGTGGTCGGGCGTGGTGGCGCACGCCTGTAATCTCAGCACTCGGGAAGCTGAGGCAGGAGGATCGGTGCGAGTTTGAGACCAGCCTGGGCTACAAAAGTGAGCTCAAGGCCAGCCTGAACTGCATAACAAGACCCTGTCTCAAAAAGACAAAAAAAAAAAAAAAAAAAGAAAGAAAAATCCTGAATCTAGAATGGAAAATAATAGGAGAGAGGAGGTATCAGTTGTGCTTTCAAGATTGGTACATTACTGGGATCTACAGTTCTCTCAGTGTAAATCTTTGTTACTGTAGGAAGAACTTCCATTGCATTTCTAAAATAGATGCTCTCAGAATCAATGTAAAGTTTGCCTGAAAACAAGTAAAGAATGTATCTAATGGACAGATGCTGTGCTATTGCAGAAGGCAGTGGTACAGCACTTAGTATCTATTGACTACATTTGGGTCGGGCATCTAGGCTGATAAACATGAAGTAAGCACAGAGTTTGAACCAAAATCAGAAGCTATTCGGTTGAACGCTCCTCATGGGTTTGCTGGAGACCTTGGGTGGGAGTTTGTCCCAGTCCACTCAAGTGTTCTTGCTGGTCCTTATTTCCTCACCTTTGCAAATATGTTGATTCATGATATTCTACCTGTGGGTCACTGTTGGAGTCAACTGTTTTAAGGAAATTGTCTAAAATAGAGATTTTTCAAGGCAGCAAGACACCACTGTGGATCCCTGCCTACTGCATATTTATTTGGGAGAATGTGACTGCATGAGTGTTTCCTTTCTACTTTTGGTCCTATCACATTAAATTGTCTCATCAGTTTCTTAACAACTTCCAGTGATTTTTAAAAATAATACCATTCATCACTTCTAAATAGTATTATTAGAGTTTTTAAAAATAACATAATCTGATCTCTTATTCTCACAAAAGCAATGTTTTAAAAAAGCAATTTAAAATTAAGTCATAGGGCTTATAACATAATGAATATTGACACAGGCAAAACTTTAATCTGACTAATTTTTAATATTATCTATCTATATGTTCAGTATATTTCATTTTAATTTCCTATCATTTAATTAGCAACTATTATGCCATATTGTTTATTACCTGAATACAGTATTATTTCCTAAAAGAAATCTTAGAAACTGTAATTAACATATATATATATATATATACATATATATATATATATATATATATATATATACAAGCATTCAAGTTTCAGTTTTAAGATGTAAACATATTTTAAAAATAATGGTTATGTCTGTATATATGTTAGTCTCTCTCTGTTCATTTTTTCTTTCTCTGTATTCCTGATTGTTTTGCATTTCCACATTTTAGATTTACAGAACAATCTCTATTATTTTCCATCACGAATTACGTTGAAGTAAGATAGGAACTCTTTTGTCTAAATTGGCTGTTTTGAGGTTTAATTACCTGACTTGTTCCTGATTGTGCCTGAGAAGCCTGTGTGTAAAAGTAAAATTGCATTTGATTTTACAATTTGGTCTGATCTTAAATCAATAAGGCTTTCTCTATAGCTTAATCCAAACTTTAATCTTTAGGTCATCATACTTCAAATTTGGAACATATCTTCTATGAAAGTGTGATCTCTTTTCTGAGAGATTTTTCAAAAGAGTTGTTTGTCTACCTATGCATTTTCAATTTCTTGTTAGCATTCAACTCCAGTACTGCACTTCTTCCAGGACACATGCATTATTATCAAACTATATTTCAAGTAGAAAGGTCTGTCTTTATGTCAAGTATTGTTAAATAATTTAAAGGGCAAAGTATGAGAATATAATGTTAGGGAACACTGTATATTTTACTCAATGGTTTATAAAAGATAATATGTATTAAAAATAATAAGTGATATTTAGTGTAGTGAATAATGACACTATTTTCTTAACGCTTTGTTCTTAATGTTGTTCGGAGTCATAGTCCAACAGAATTTAATCAGAGACCCAGCATGCTGGCAGTGCATCTTTTTATTAAAATGATTTGCTTTAGGAATTCACAACTTTTGATGGTATAGTATATGATTTCATACTAGCATGAGAATTGCCATTGTGGGTCAATGAGATAGCTCAGTGGTCTAAGTGCCTGCTTAGGCAAATGAAGGGACGAGAGTTTGATTCTTGGCACCACATGCCACACAGGCCCACCCTCGGGTGTGCTGAGCCAACTACCAGGACCAGGAGTAGTAGTGGTGCACATCTATAATCCCTGTACACACACACACACACATATATGATACAGGGTCTCACTACACAGCTTTCTTGCAGTGATCCTCCTGTTTTCAGCCTCCCAACACTGAGATTACAGGTGTGTAACACCATGCCCAGTCTCAATCATAGTCTCAGTGCAGCCTGGGGGCAGGTCCAGCACAGCATGCCAGGGGTTGAACCCCAGCCCCTATGTCTGCCTAAGCAGGTGCTTTAGTCTGCTGAGCTATCTGGCCAGCTCCCAAAATATCTATAAATAAAGGCTTTACAACATCTGTCAGGAGATATGGAAAACTTCATAAATTAAGTATGTAGCAAAACTAATAAATAATTCAAGTACCACAAAGCATCTGATACTCATGTACTCATAATGAACATACTATGATTTTCTAAATTTTGATCATAATATTTTTAATTTTAGCATGTACAATTTACTAATTAATAGATATTAAAAAAGATTAAAGAGTATAATTTACTATGGACACCAACTTTTTGATTTGAAACGCACCATTCCTGTTGATAGTCATTTTAAAATCTCCTGTTGGTCTTTACATTTGAGGTAGAAAAATCATACTCAGTCTGCAGAAACGAGTTTCTGTTAGTTGCATGATATTAGACAGTTCTACACCCTCATAATGACATTCAGCTAAAGGCTCACCTCATTCCAGTTGTATGTAGTTAGATTACATAGGCAGATAATAGATGTGTATTTCCCTTATTAAAGGTGATAACTACTATATTTCTATGCAGTTGTATTCTTTTGATTGTGTGCTCTTAGGAAAGAATACCAAGTACTTCCAAATGCCCTCTTTATACTTCTATTGTAGATTTAGGGCAAAGATTAGCTCTTTTTAAAAACATTAGCTATATTTTTAGACCAATACTTATTTATTGAAGTAGTTCTGCCTATGTAAGCTTAATATGCATCATGTCAATTTTTCATTCTTCTCCCTCTTCTCTAGACTTTTTGATATGTATGTGGCACAGAAATAAACAGGAGGCAACAATGCTCATGGATGAAAGTAGAAGCTCTCTAAAATCCACTAATTAGCTTGGAAATCTAAAACAAGTCTTTGTAAGACACAAGAAACTCCTCTATGAAAATACAAATAACAGACCTGCGATTAAGCTACCTTTAATTTATCTGTCTTCAGCATATGCATTAATGGTTATCTGTGCTGCTCTCCGTAATCCTGGGGAAGAGCATGACGCATCATTTTTATTTATATCCCAGGAGATAGAGTTATGTTGAATGGTCATTCCTGTGTGCAAGAGAAGGTGGAACGTTAGTCCACATGTGTGTTCAGAAGAGAAAAACACTAGAGGTAAAATTTTAAGTTTCATCTCAGGCCAGCAAAGCAGCTTAGTGGTCTAAGGAACATGCTTAGGCAAGCTTAGGCAAATGTAGGGACCTGATTCAATCCCTGGCACCGTATGCCACACCAGCCCTGCTCTCAGGGTGGGCTGAGCAGGCTACAAAAAGAAAAAGAAATGTTTCAGCTCATTTTTGTGCCCTTCACCCTTCTGCCTCTCTTGTTCCCCTTAGACAGGGCAACTTCTATATTTGTGGGACTTAAAATGATTTAGAATAACCCAGACTATGGCCACTAACAATGGCCATATCTGAGTGGCTCGAAATCGCTTAAAGTTCTTTCTCAGTCACATTCCCTGCCCACTAAAGTTCCCCAGATGACAGTGGCTGTGTTGTTCATGCGAAGAGTCAGAAAAATGAGAATTCCAATGCAGGGTCTGCTTTTATGCTCCTGATGGCAGAGGAGAAGAAATGAAACTCACAGATGACACCTTCTGCCAACATTTCCTGGGCTGTAGAAGGACATCTGCAATTCCAAATGCTGAAAATTGCCAAGAAAGCTGTGGCCAAGGAAAGAGAAATGTACTTTATTTTCTCATATTTCTGTCTGAAAACTGTCAATTATTCCTCCTGCCTGAACCCATCTCTCTTGTTTATTACGCTTTAAAAACATAAAATGAATGTCAACAAATGCTATTGTTCCATTTCTTTCCAAATTCTTCTCTCAGAGTTGGATAGGGTCTGTTTTCTAAGCTGCCAGTCATAATACTTTAACTATCTGTGCACAAAAATGGGTTTTAGCTTTACTAATCGCTCATATTAAATTCCTTGCAAATTACCACCCTGGTGCTTATTTAACTTTATCTGTATCAGTTATTGAAAAAAAAAAAAAAACTACCTACTAAATGATTTCAGCGTTGGATAAAGAAATTCTAATTTCTGAAACAAGTACGGTCATGCACAGTATAACATTCCATTCAGTGACAAATCATGTATACAATAGTGATTCTAAAAGACTGTTACCTACTAACTTTGATGTGACTTCAAAGTCATCTGAGTTTATATAAGTATACCATGTTATGCACATCGTGAAAAACTTGCCTTTCTCTTCACATGATGCATAATTTCAATTTCAGCATGGGCGATGATATAATCACCACGTCACTTTACAAGTAAGTGTGCATCAGTCTCAAGAAGGGCTAAAAATCATTATTGTTTCTGTTTCTCTAGTTTCACTTCCTGCATTTTCAGTTACTTAAAGTAACTGTCTGGAGAAATTAGAGAATTCAATAACATTTTCAGTTGTGCACTGTTTTGAATAGCAAGATAAATGTCACACCAGTCTGCTTCATCTCACTTGGGGGACTAATCATCCTTTATCCAGTGAATTTACACTGTGTACGCTACACCCTATTGGTCAGTTATCTGCCTCAATTAGCAGATTAATTGTATCAGTACTGAAGCTAGTAATCCAGATATGCTAAAGAGGGAAAAATGCTTGGTTTGTGTGAAAAGCTAAAAGTATAATATTCTTTTATATTTTACTGTACTTTAGCTAGTACAAATCCAAGAGACTTTACCTCAGATTTATACTCAGCCTTTTAAAAATTTTGTTTATTTATTTATTCATTTATTTATGTATTTTAATTTGAGACAGAGTCTTGCTAGATAGTTCAGTTGACAAAGAAGGGTTCAGACTTAAGATCAGTCTTTTTTTTTGTCTTGAGACATGGTCTCACTATTCAGTTCAGGCTGGCCTTGAGCTCACTGTGCAGCCTAGGCTGGTCTCCAGCCGTCAACAATTTTCCTGCCTCTGCTTCCTTTACAGGTGTGATTACTTTCATTTCTGATGAGGAATCAGTTCTTAATCTTACCAGGTGACCATTGTCAGCTTACTTCTTTCAAGACTTACTCTCAGGGGCAAGGGAGATAACTCAGTGGACTAAAGTGCCTGCCTAGGCAAGCTTAGGCAAGCACAAGGACAGTATTTCGATCTGTAGGACCACGTGTCATGCCAGCCCCACACCCAAGGTGCAATGAGCTGGCCACTGAATCCAGATGTGGCAGTGCAAGACTGTAATCCCATCTCTGGGAAGGCTGCAAGCAAAAGGATCACTAAAAATCTGGGCTGCGTAATGAGACCATGTAGCAACCAAATGCATTTAAAAAGAAATACTTAGTCTTGTCTTAGTCACTTTTCACTCATTGCTGGGACAAATACCTGACACCCAAGATGAAGGAAGGAAAGGTTTATTTAGCTCACCATTTGTGGAGGTTTCAGTCCATATTTGGCTGTCCCAAATATGGGCAGAGAGCATCCAGTTCATGGTGGTGAAACAGCAACACAATGGTGGCAGAGGTAGCCAACCAAACAGGGCAGCAGAGAGCAACAGCTCCAGTCTGTCTCTCTGTCTCTTTATATTCCTATCAGGCTCCTGGCTTAGGATATCCGCCCTAGACCACACCTATAGTCCCAGCCCTACTCAGACCCATAATCCCATCAGTACTAAAACACATAATCCCAGTAACTCATGAGTCAAGTCTCAATCTATAGAAGTCTCTGCCCAGTGACTACATGAAGCTTTGGGGCGACAACTAGACATAAACCATAACAAGTCTCATTATGTTTCTGTGAAATTTTCCACTTTCAAATAATGACACACATGCATGTATAGATTACTAGTCTCAGTAGTTAGTATTTTTCTCACGTGAAGAGGCCACTATTCATTTAGAACTTTTATTTTACTGAATCTGAAATTAAATGATATGACACAAGTCTTATGTGCAGGAGATGGCTTAGTGGTAGAATGCTTATCACACATAAAAATAAGACCTAAGATCTACTAAAATAACAAAGCAAAACATGGCATAGATATTTTTTGAGTTACTACAGACTCTTCCACTCCTACTGTACTGTTGTAGAATGTATATGTATATGTATGTATATATACCTATATATACATATGTATACAAATATATACATATATATTATACTTCAATCCACTACTGAACAATTAAAATAATTTTTCTTTTTATTTCTTCTGTGGGTTTCACCTGTATTAATGGGATATGAGTCCACGGAGTGCTATACCCTATTATGATGCAAATGAAATGGTAAAACTCCATCCTTTAGATTTATTTTATCCAAAGGGACCTTTTTTTTGTTTGGTTTTTTTGGTCTTTTTACTATTTTGTTTTTTGGTGCCGGGAATCGAACTCTGGGCCTTGTGCTTGCTAGACAGGCGCTGCGCCACTGAGCTACATCTCCGGCCACTTTAGATTTATTTTAAGAGATATTTCACCTTAGTTAGAGCTCTGTCCTTAAGGATATTTCATTAAAACTAGGATATATTTGTCTCTGTGGCACTGGCAATTTTTTCTCACTGTATCCAGCTTGTGGATAGCTAATAGTCTAGTAGTAGTTATGCTGTCAGGAAGGTCACCAGAAGATTAATGAAACATTATGATATGTTTTCATCTGTATTAAGTGAACTAGTTTAAAACGTCTGAATATTTCAGTTTCTTCTGGTAAAGGCATTGAACTTCCAGTAAAATATGTAGATTGAGTATCTGTTCAAAAATGTATCATTCTGAAGCTCTTCGTTGCATAATAATAACATAGTACACAATCCTCGCACAAACAAAATGAAAGGTAAATTGGTGGGATATAAAGTTCAAGCTTTGCTAAGATGTACAACAAGAATATAAAATGTATCATAATGAAGAAATATACATAAAGGAATAGTTCAAGTTCACTTGTACAATAGAATATCTAAAGTTTTAGGATTCTTGAAGAATTAATTAACAGAGGAAGCAAGGCAAAACAAAGGATTTAAAAATTTAGTAGGCAGAGTGAATGATTTATGCACTAAGTTCGAGTCACATGCCAAACAAGTTACATCATTCTCTTATCGATTTCCACTTAGTTTTCTCATGCCATCGCCTTGTATCCTCCCTCTTGGTCTACAAAGAAGACAAATGTAAGTATTTTCCTGCCTGGAGAAATTTAGTCTGAGATATAGCAGAGGTAAAGCAGTTCAACATTACCATGTTTAGAAAATAAAAAATATAATGCAATTAATAACTTTGTTTTTCAGGTACATACAACTAAATACTGTGCAACATTACCAAAATTTGAGGCACATAAAATGTTTAAAGAATATTTATAGAGAAGTGCCAGGGAGATAGCTCAGTAGAACAAGCACTTGCCTGGCAAACTCAAGGGCCTGATTTCAATCCCGAATACTGAAAAAAATAAGAATATTTATAGAGAAAATAAAACCATATTATATTTAATTAGGCATTAGTAAGTTTTCATATCTTTCAAGAATACATGATGAAATTCTGCTTCAGAATTATGAGAGAGGGTAAGAGTTTTTACAACATTGCCAGTGAAGCAAAATAGTAACATTCTGTAACCACTAGAAGGCTTCTATAATTTTGCTGTACATGTTCTAGAAGTTGTAGTTTAGAACACAACTGGGCTGGAAATATAATCCATAGTACAGAGCCTGCCTGGCAAGTGCAAAGCCCTGAGTTCAATTCCTGGTAACCAAAGCAAAGAGAGAAGCAAAAGCAACACCTAGAATAAAGATGTCATGCTATCTAACAAACAAGAAATCCGCAAAGTAGAACGGAGAAGAATATCCCATAGAGTTAATCATAATACACTGCTGGAAAATGACTAGGTCACATTGGATCAGAACATAAAGATCTCTAAGGGGAGTGCTGGGGAAAAACGGAGTGAGCGAATTGTCAGAAGCATTTGAATAGTTGGTAAATATTTTGAAAGGTTTCCGATAAGTCTGTTGAGCCAAACTGTGGATGGATAAATAGAAACCGTCCTGAAGGAGTAATGCAGCTAAATTTTCTGCCTGAAACAAATGGAAAAACCTACTGGACATAAGCAAACAAAAAAATGATGTAATATGTAAATAGTCTAAATTATATAATTTATAAATAATATCACATGAAATAAAAGTGATACACAATTCAGATGTGCTTCCTATTATCTGTGAATTTAAAAGAACATAGTTATATGAGAGAATTGCTGGCCTGTGGAGTCCTGGGGCACATCTAGACCAGGGAAAAACAACAAATAGTAATCGGCTTCAGCGCTCACATGTAGGTCACTATGCAGCTCTACTCAATTCAGCTGCATTGTTGATAATACTAAAGTGGGGCAGGTGGGAAGGACCTGCATAATTGACAACACGTGATTCCTAAAGTGTAATCTAGGCAGAGGTCCTGGATTACAGCTGAGAGGGCTAGCCACACGACTGCTACTAATAAATGGTGTATACCCTCTAAACAGACAGAAGCTTGGAAAAGGAAGCCTTCTCAGGGCACCCTGTTTGTGTTCACTTCCTATTCCAAGTGGCTCCTTCAGGTAAATCATTGCTGCCTGGAAAAAAAAAAAATAAAATGAAACAACAGTGAGGAAGTAAGGAGTGTCAGAATGTTCTTGCTGCTGCTCCTCCACACAATAATGTGAAAGGTCCGTGCCTCCCTGAAAAGCACACAGGGATGATATTTTTCTTGTTATATGGAAAGAAAAAAGGTTAGTCATCTGAGGAGAAAAAAACAATCACCCAGATGTTACTTATCATTTCCTTAGAGAAAAAAAGGCATACTTAAATAAATTTGGAAGTCAATATTCAAGCATTTTATCTTACTTGCCATGCATGAGTCTACTCCTCATACAATTAGTGTTTCACACTGGAGGATGAAGTCTGTTTTATAATGTAAGTCACTATAATTTGACTTTGTTGGCCTTTAGTATTAGAGAAATTTGCATTTTGTCGCTCATTTATGGAATTTTAATATGCAAAGTTAGCTAAATATCCATCTAAATAATTTCTTATATAACCAGCAGTAGAATGTAATTATGCACTCTGCACTGCAATTAGATTTACTGGAACAGTTTAACTTGCTAGTATCTTCAATGATTCTCTAGGATTTTTTTTTTTTTTTTTTTTTTGGCTTTTTGAGACAGGGTCTCGCTATGCAGTTGAGGCTGGCCTTGAGCTCACTTTTGTAGCCCAAGCTGGTCTCGAACTCGCACCGATCCTCCTGCCTCAGCCTCCCGAGTGTTGGGATTACAGGCATGCGCCACCACGCCTGGCTTCTCTAGGATTTTGTTGTTGTTTATGTTATTTGCTCTTCAAGTGAGAAATTTAACCTAATGCATCATGTATTTGTTTTTTTATTTTAATTTATTTTTAAAATTAATTTTAATGAGAAACAGCAATGAGACAAATTCAAAACCGGTTAGTAGGAAAGTTACAATAATTAATACTCTGCATATTGTTGTCCTCATACTAGTCATTCAGAGTATAAGATGCAGACATATCTTGTCTAAACACTATTAGTACAAATATTTATTCTGATTGAACTAAAAGAAAGTATCTGTATATGTATCGTAAGCATTTTGCATACTTGCTACAAAATGGTCCTTCATTTATATTCCCCTTTTTTGTTTTGTTTTGTCAGAGATGGATGTTCCATTGTCATTCAAATATTGTAGGTGTGTGTCTTAAGCACGATTCAGGTCATAAAAGAACCTGTACTGTAACATCCTGTAACTCAGTGGTGTCCCCAATTTCCTGTTCAAAGAGATAATGGGGCCACAGAAGAAAGTGACCAATGATGCATAGTGTGCCTAAGGAGAGTCACCTACAGAGAAAACATTCTCTTCCACTTTCACAGAGAGCAAACTGACCAATCAATGGCTGTGACTCATCCAAATGGCTAACACTGACTAAAGTTCTACAAAACGCTGTAGTTTCAAGGTAAATCCTTAGGGGATTTGACTGAACTTGTCCGATACAAAAGTTACTTTTTTTGGTTATATGGCTCTTGCTTTATCTTGGTTTTAACCAGCCAGCAGAAAAGTATAACCACGAGATATAGAAAGTAAAGTCATATTAATATACTGAGCTATAAAAGGCTCAAGTCAGCCACTTCTAACATTGCCAGTTCTGCAGATAATCCACTACTACTTATGGACTATTGCATATCTGATGAAGGTAGATACTACAATACATTTCAATATCATATAAAAGGTAACATTAGGAGGTGGGAAATAAATAGCTATTATTTGAAGTGATCATTTAGAAACTTCTCTTCTAGTTAGTTTCAAGGTAATAATTTGTTCTCTTGTGTGCACGCATGTGCCATGAACATGCTCACTTGTCTGTGAGCACACACATCCCCCTGCTGTTATTCAAATATGTTTCTGAAATTATTGTCTTGTCTGTGTGATGCAGCCAACAGGATGATCATGGAAATTCCAAAAAGAAAACTCTTGTAAAAGTTATAATATCAAGTGGTGTTTTTAAGGCCCACCTGAAGAAGTATTTTTCTTTCATGCACTATTTTACTTGAGCCTGAAATCTAATTTATTTCCACTAGAATGGCAGATAGATTCTGGTTCTAGTTCATAATGCTTTGGTTCATCCATATAAAATGTGATTTGAGAATTTTTCTATTCCTAATCTGTACATGAAAAACTGTAGATAATCTTTAGCGATGCCTTCGGTGTTATTAATACTTCATTAGCTAAGTGAATATTGGAAATTATTGTCTTCTATGAGGCATTCAGATAGCCTGTGTATTCTATTTCAGTATGTCTGTTTATTTTTTTTTTTTATTTTCTACTAGTGGTGTTTTATGAAATCACAGACTTTTTTACATATCATTTCTAGCATGGAATTTGGAGGTATTCAATAATCTAAACACTGGCAGAGACATGGGTGTGCAGAATCACCCTTCATCTCTTTCAAGTGGCTAAGTAACTAATATGCTTTAAACACTTGACAGCCTGAAAATGGGATTTTCTTTGTGTAAATAAACTGAATTTCATGTGTTTTGACTTCATGTTCAGAAGTCCATGATAGATTAAATGTGTGAGTCAATTACCTTTAAGAAGGTTTACTGAGTATGTTAGGCTGATTAGGGTTTAATTTAAACTTCAAAATTGCCACATTAATAAAATAATGAATCTTATTTTATGAAAGGTTAAATGTTGACATCATAAAATATTCTACCATAGGGACATAGACATAATTGGGGACACTGTTTCCTACATTTTCATACATATTTTATTTCCACTTAGTTTACTGATTTAAGTAATTCTTTGATTACCATATTTTTAGGCTGAGTTAGTACACCAGTTTTAAACCACTGGCATTATTGTATGTTATTTAAAGACAAGTTATCATCAAAGGATCTAGTTTTATTTAATTCAGGTAATGTAATCAATGAGTTGTGGTATTAATGCCTAAAATTTTAATAAATTTGATAGATTTATTATACTTTGGATAACGTGTTTCTTGTAAGACCACACAATTTATTATGAATAAGATTTGTAAAAGATTCATAATTTATTTTTTGTAGGATTATTATAGTGCAAATTAACTTTTGAAAGCAATGAATGCAATAAATAGCCAGAAATTAAAATGTTTCCTTTTAAATTTTATAGCAAAGAACATGTTTGCTTTGTTCCTACATGATATAAAAAAAACATGAGCAATCTCTGAAGTCATTGCCTCTATCTCAATTTCAAAAATAGCAATGTATCAATCAAAACAAAATTCTTCTTTGCTATTGTCTCTTTATGGCTCCATAAAGGATTAGATTAGTGATGAAAGATCACATATTCTGATGCTGACACCAGAAGACAAATCTCAGAAAAATGTACACTTCAGCGAGGTAATATACTTCAGATAAGAGGCTGACATGTGGAAACATGATAATAATGCATGACAACTTGAAGTGTAGGGTCCTGACTGCGTTAAAGACAGGGTTCAGGGAGTTGTAAGTCATTTATGCTAACTGGCTTGTCAAGATGACATAGCTTGTCAAAGAAAGGTTAGAAAACAGAACCTGTGGAAATTGAAGACAGTTTTGATATTTTATCAATATTTCTAACTTACTGGCTTGATTTTTTAAATTTTTAATACTAACAATGAAAGAATCTTGTATTATAAATTTTATGTACTAACAATGAATGATTCTTGTATTATAAATTTACCCTGATTTTTCATATACATAGTAAATTTATATTCCATAATTTAATTGTTAATATTTTTAGCATCTTCAGAAAAACTTTTTCCCAAACTTCAATCTCATTGAAAAATCAAATTTGAACGTTTATTTTAATTTGGGAATGTCACATACTTTGTGATTTGACACAGACCAAGTGAACATAATACGAACTTTTCCAATCTTTCAGTTAACTTTTAACCTGAGAAGTTATTGGGCAAATTGATTGTCTTTTCCAGTTAAGGAGAACAAAGCTGCTGGCCAAATGCACTACTAATTTTGCTAAATTCTCTGCAAAAGGATCTTAGTCCCAATGCTAACACTTTTACTTTTTCACAATATATGTCCATATAAAGTTTTACTCAAGTGAATAAGAATCATGTATCATGAGATCATTATTAAGAATTATATAGAATATAACTATCTCATTATCTATGCTCAATTATTTGCAATATCAGCACAATTTTAATGGCATTACATACATTTTGGTGAAGTGCATATACAGATATTATATCACCTATGGGCTGTCTCCTGTATTCATGTTACCATTTATGCTGGTGCATTATTTTATTTTGTTATTATTATTATTCAATTAGTGCATTTATTATGATGTATGTTGAATAGAAACACACATGGCTGATCAGTTGACCTTTGAGATATTCTTAAATAAAAAAAACTAATTTCAGGGATGAAAACTACTCCTGTAAATCTTGTTTGTCAGTTTGACTATATTAAGAGACTCCTGGGGTGTTGATATGATCAATCATAAGAATGCTGACTCCATTAAAGGATTAGTTTTGTTGGGAGGATAACTGATCTGGTGTCAGAGTCCGAGGCTCTTCTCCTGATCTCTGCTTTCAGGTCAGGATGTGTCCTACCAATGTTCCTTTCCCCATGCCTTCCCATCCCCTTTTTGGCACTCTCTTTCCCAGTATGGACTAAAACCTCAGAAACTGTGAGTCTAAAATAAACCTCTCCAGATTCAAACTGTAAGCTTCAAGTATTTCATCTTAGTGATGAAAAGCTGACCAAATAAGAAACTAAGTGATTAATAAAATTGTGACAGGTAATTACCATTTTAAGCTGATGACGGTTTCTTAATTCTATGCCTTCATGAGCAGGTGGAAATGGAAAAGGAAAATCAGCCCCTAGCATGACATATCACCCTTTTTTATCTAGAAATCTATAGTGGTCACATCAATTTGATAGTGAAGATATGAAAAGTTTACCATTCAAAATAATGACAGCAATCCATTAATTTTTCAATTTTATTTTCAGAGGCCTCTAGACATGTACAAACACCAGATTTTCATTCATGTAAAATTTGAAAGGAGAAATATCTTTACCCTGCATACCTACTGAATGGAAGAAAGGTAAACTGGTCCCTCCTTGGTGTAAAAAAGGTTGAGAGGAAGCACACATGCACTAGACATAAAAACAACAGAAATCAACATTTATGAAGGAAATAAGATGGAAAAGAAATCCAATGGAGTTAATGAGGTGTAACTGAAATACTCAAGACAGGATTTAGCAAACTAATCTTCTTATAATAGTTGATCCTCAACTCATGCTATAAATTAGACTCCACTTTGTACCAATATTGATACCAGGAACTCCCACCAGAAGTTTTAAATCATTGATTCTGACGTCTTTGTTAGCTAGGTGTTCCTTAGGTAAGTGTGACTATACAAGTGGCAACGGAAATTCCTCTTTTAGGCTTTTTAAATAGATACACAATATTTATCACTGACATGTACAAGTAGAAAGTATAATAGAAGGTACTAGCATCACCTAAATGCCTAGTGCTTTTGTAGGAGTAAGTAGCGCTTCTCTAGCTCTAGTTTTACTATGCATAAAGTGAACATTATATTTCATTTTTTTCTATAAAACCTCAGGCTTAAAATCTCTGATGTAATCACTCATATGTTTATACTACAGAGTATGATTGAAGCTTATTGGAAGACATGTACAGGTAATGTAGTTGAGATATTGGTTGCTGACATGTCCTACTTTCTATGAATACCTTGTGTGGAATGTTGCCTCCTTAAAAACAAAGTGTTTTTATAAGACAGTATCATGATAAAATACAAAAAAAATTGTATATGACATCTGAAGTCATTCCAATTTCCGGTCTACTACATGCCTTTGATACAATCCATGTATTTGACCTCATTAAAATTTGGTATCATCACATTTAAAATGTTTACAGCATATGGACATGTATGTGTATTTTACTTGGCATAATTATTCATATCTTATAATGATGGAAATAATATTGTATGCATTCATTTTATTTTATTTCAAATTAGTTATAAGAAATTGACTTTATAAGATCAAAGCCTTTCAGAATGAAAATTAAAATTCCCATAAATACATTTATGATGTCTTGCAGATAGATGACTATATAAAGACATTCTTTTCTAGATATATGGATATGTCCTTAAAATATTTTGGCCAACCACAACTCAAGTATAAAACACAGTGCCAATGTAAGTAATGTTGATTAAAATTATTGTGTGCATTTATTTAATTTTTTTTATTTACTAACTACTTACTATGCATTAGGCTTGGAATAAACAACAAAAGATTATTATGCTGCTATTGTTTTCACAACACAGGAAAATATAGGTCTTAATTAAAAGATCTATCAGATACATGTACATTTTAATGTATAATAGTACATAGTAAAGAACATGAAAAAATGTAGCAGAAGGCATTTATAAATGAGAGACACTTTAAGTTCTAAAAATGAGGAAGAGTAATTATCTAAGGCAACTGAGAAAAAATGTGGATGCAAAAACTCATTACAAATTCACATACTGATGCAGAGGAGGACATTCTACTGAAAATATGTCAGATGCTTTAAAATATATGTATAGCAAGAATGGTATAAGAAAAGAATATTCTGTGCTCAGAGTGCGGTAGGAGCAACTATAGAAGTGAAAATTGCATTCATATTCGCTTCTCTCATGTTAGACATTCTCATGTATAGAATATCTAACCATTGCAGTATTATTGAGCAATAACTATTGCATACGGAAGCTCACCTAAAAAATAGCCATCCTCATGTTGTAGATAAAAATAAATACTTGATTACACGATGAAGAGAGAATTAACAAAATTCAGAAAAAGTTAACAATTTCTACCGAGAGCTATTTCTGATACTACTGTCTCAGTCTAGGCCCTTTTCTTTGTGATATGTACCAGGATATTCCAGACCTGACAATTTTGTCCTTGCGTATGTTGAGTCATATATTTTCACTAATCCCTCTGGAGTTCAACTCTTATAACATGCCTTATGAAATGATAAGGTATCTTTTTAATTCAGAACTATCTTAAAATGACCCCACACAAACTAAGAATGAGTCATGTACAACCCATTTATTGAGGAAAGCTATCTTATGGTGGCAAAGTAAAGGAAAGAATTTGTATACATATTGTCATATATGGAGTTGAAAATGATCAAAATAGAATGTACTTAAAAATTTTAGACTTAGAGTTTCCAATCAAATTTATATTTGGTCTTTTTTTTTTTTATCCAGAAATGCAGTCTCTGGCTGAAGACGTGCACTTGGTTTTGTCACTTAGCAATAAGCTATTGTAAATATACTCATTTTCTTCCATATTAATTAATATAGCATGTTAAGTGATCAACCATCTATATCATTGTTTGCACAGCTAAATTAACAAGGAACTGATTTTTAAAATTTAAGACCCACACTTAGATTTAATGAATCAGATAGAGTTAATTGATCTATATTATTATCATTATTTTTTTGAAATTCAAAGTTATTGTGAGACTCACTGGACTGGATTACTCTAACTTCATTATAGTTCCTTAAAACAGAAGTCAAGAAATATAAAAAAAAAATGTTTTGCTAAAATGGAAAATAATAGGATTAAATATTTGTTTTCTGTGTGGAATTTTCAGGTTTCAAATGAAATAATAAGAAATTTGAATGTTGACTACATATGCTATGATTTACTTTCAGTTTTTCTAAGACACAGTTTATATATTAAAAGTTACATGGATATGTAACGTGTTACTATTTTCAAACAATAGGGTTTTGAAACTTTTTGTTCATTAATTTATCATTTTTTTATGTATTTAGTACACAGTCTACACATTACACAGATAGGATTCATACAGATCCTCCTGTTTTTCGCCTCCCAAGCACTGCGATTACAGGCATGAGCCTGCAAGTGCAGTCTCATTCACCTTTTCAGTGCACCCTAGGGGCAGGGCCAGAATGGCACAGTGGGGATGGAATACCACATTCTGCGCTCTGCCTAAGTAGGTACCTTAATCCACTGAGCTGTCTGGCTGGCCCCATTAATTTGTTATTAATGAACATTATACTATCTTAAATCTCAAATAGAGGATTATGTCAACTGAAATTGCTATTTGAAGTACTTAATCAAAATTCTATCTTTATTATTTTAGATCATTTATCCATAAATATATACTTTCAAACCAATTTAAATAAGAAAACATTTTCTGGGGCCCGGCAGGATGGCTCAGTGGTCTAAAGTGCCTGCTAGGGAAAGCTTGGGCAGCTTCAGGGACTGCGGTTTGATCCCCGGCACCACATGCTGTGCCAGCCCTGCCCTCGGGGCGGGCTGAGCAGGCCATAAAAATGAGTGAATAAACAAAGGTTGTGAAACAAGAAAAAATAAATAAATAAGGTAAAAAATTCTAAAAAACAAACAAACAAACAAACAAAAAAAACATTTTCTTAGTCAATCTAAAGTGTAATTTCCACACGTGCACTCATTTTAAATTGAGTGTGTTTCAATGGAGTAATTTACACTCTTATTACATTTTATTTATTCTAAATTCCCTCTACAATGTCTCACTACTGAAAAACAGAAATATTTCATCTGCTATGTTTTCACTTGAACCCAGATATGAAATAAATTATTTTACTTTCTACAAAAAGTTTGATCTTTTATCCTTCATATCAGTTATAAAAAGATTTTCATATATCGATATGGAAGTAGCACAACATATATTGAATATCATTTTGATTTGCTATGAAAATAACAGACCTACCTAAATGTCCTCTGAATTTGCCTAAATAAGGAAGGGCCTCTTTGGTATTTGAAAAGGTTGGTAAAGTTTTGTGAGGTGCTTATTATTAAAGAGGAACATATGTGCCAGTCTTCCATAAAGGTATTGGAAGTGAAATGTATTTCACATATTTAGCATTTATACAGCATTTTTGAAAAGTATATTTTTATTACAGGCTTTCACAATAGTCTTATGAGCTTTATCTTCAATTATGCTCAGTTAGAACTGAATAAATTAAGGGCCAGAAAAGCCAGGCTTTGCTTAAGTTCATGTGGCAACCGGGAAGCAAATTACCACTCTGAGACCTGACATTTCCATCATGTTGTTTACCCTACACAAGTCACGCTGTCCATTTTTTCCTCAGAAGAAAAATTCGCAGGTAGTATCAGATATATAGCATTTATAGGTAAGCTTGGTGATTTACAGATAGTTACTTTCAAAAAGGGAAGCAATGACATGCTTTCACAGTATCATTGGAGTCTAAAAGCTATCGAAAAATTCATGGTTCTTCAAATCATAAATGTATAAGAGTTTATTATGACTGTAAAGGTCATTTTGTATCTGGTGTATCTACTTCCTTGTAAAAAGACTCAAAGCTATAAACTGTTCATGCAAGTTGCAAAGATAAAAAACAAACAAAAACAAAAACAAGCAACCATTAGTGTTGGAGGGAGGCAGGAGGAATACTTACAGAAGTGGATAGTTCTTAATCTTAAAATGGTAATTTTCCTAGGTTTCTCCATACTGTAAGGGGATGTTTTATAACCAGTTAGTGATATTGAACAATGAATACAGTATAAAGATCAATTCTATCTTCTTCAGTGTCAAATAAATCTCAAAAATGCCCATTAACATTAGGCAACTATGGAGTAAATATGTGATTAATATTTCTTGTGAATGAAATTTTTTAATATTGATCTAGAAAATGTCTCCCAATTTCTACTACTCTTCTAATGTCTGCTAAAGTACATTGAAGTTATTTTTACCAGATTACAAAACCTCTCCATTTCTTAGAACTGTATTTCTTTGTTAATATATATCTGAATACAGTAAGACTATGAAATAGTCCCCATGGAATTATTTAATTCTGATAGTCCTTTACAAATTTTATTATTGGCATAATATTTGATTATTATTTTTCTTTTTTATACTTTCTTTGCATTTTATTTTGTCAATTACTAGTGCTTTACCCAAAGTTTGAAACATATATACTTAGGATATATTAAGATTTAGTGTCTACAGTAGTTCCATATTACAGAATTTATTTCCAAAATATTATATAACTTTTCTGTTTTCATTAGTACTTAAATATCTCCCGCATGAATGTAAGGTCTATCAGTTATAAAATTTTCATCCATTTTCTTCTCTGTAGTAGTATTAGTATTGACAACAACGTATAGACCAGAAAGCATTGCCCACAAACATTTGTTGAATTAATCAATGAGTAACTACAAATTTTGATTTGCATTCCTCATTTGAGCTAAGGAAAACTAATCTGTCAAGAAGTTCTGTAGTAAATGCCACCCTTGATTCATCTAGAATAGGTTATGGGAACACACATATGCATCCCCCAAGTAATTGAGGTGACATAATTGGTTGCTTTTAGCAGCATAGAGTGTTTCCTGTTGAAACACAAAAATAAAAGAACTGTGGAAGGCTCTGGGTCGCCTATGGGTTGCTGATAAGCTCTGACTTTCTATAGTTTCCAGTGTCCAGGGATGGAGCTTCTGCGGGTGCCTGTCCAAACTTTTAAGAACTTAGTAGGACACTGAGTGGCCTACAAGATATAGGAGAACTGTGATCTGTAGTACCAGTGTACACAAGTGCAGAGCTCTAATGGTGCCACTGAAGAACTTTGATGGGCTCTGGGTGGCCTGTGGGATTCTGTCTAGGTAGTTACTGTGAGCTGCAAAAATGCAGGAATAAAAGGCAATCTCAATCTTCTAGTCCCCTGAGAACAAATCCAGGAGACAAAGACACACAGAACTTGGAAATCACACACATGAAATGTTAGCTATTTAAATAAAGAAAAAAGTCCATCAGGCTATGGAAGAAATAAAATTATAGAAAAATCGCTCAGGTTCAAAAACAAAGGATGACAATCTGGAAAGAATTGCTAAGCACAGCTAAAGAATACATAGAAAAACAGAGGAGAATAAAAACTTGTGGAAACACTGAATAAATATATAAAAGGAAAATATGCAATGCGTGAAACAAATAAAAACTGATATCCAAGAAATTAAGAACTCCACTGAAAACTGGCAAAACTGCTTGAATAAAACTGAAGATAGATTTTCAGACCTCTTAGACTATTGCAACTAATGAACATGTTATAAAGATCTCTTGAAACTAACAAGGAACCAGGAAATAATACTTCAGCAGCTACAAAACAATGCAAAGAAAAATAACATAAGAATAACAGGTGTCAATGAAGCAGCCAGTGGCAGATAGCACAAATGACATAAAAAGACTGTTTGCAGAAGTAGTAGCAGAAAATTTTCCAAAATGAGAAAAGAACCTCACATAACAATTAGTGAGACACATACAACTCCACATGGCCCTAATCACAAACAACCTATACCTAGACACAGAGTAATCAAGATCTCAGAAATTCAGCGAAAGAATAGAATACTAAAAGCTGCTACAAAGAAGAAATAGATCACCTACAAATAAAAGCTCATAGGAATCATGGCAGATTTCTCAACACAATCAAATCAGAAGAACTTGGAGTGAAGTTTTTTTT